>JAVGWX010000011.1:71692782-71845937 GCA_036924085.1 Ariolimax columbianus | reverse complement strand
AAATACACATTTTCAACATATTTATGACTTGCTGGCAAGACAGCTCACTTTTAACAAATTGATTAGTCTATTATTTCTGTCACTTTGATGAAATGACTTCCAGAAATAGCAATACGCGAAACATTTGACATTTAGCACCTCAAACCGTAAGCACAAACACACACAAACAAATAAACACACACACACACAGCTACAAAAACAAATCAATTGAATCAAGATCGAAGATTATTTCCAAATGTACTCATTAAACATCGATCTCCCATTACTGACAGAAATTAGATGTGTTGTCGCAACGAATTGCTAATTATCCTGAAATGTTTGACTGAAGTCGCGAGCGCACTTACGTGCTATTTTCATGGGGTGTATACATGTATGCACATTGATATACACAGTGTTGACAAAGTAGTGGTAGTCGAGTAAGGTAAAAACGGATGGTCTAGCGGTTTGGATGCCTGGCTCCCAAACAAGAGGGGACGGGATCAAATCATCGGTAAGGGGTGTCTTACGGTTAAAACGTTACCCAGCATGCACACAACGTTGTGACTGCAGGGGAAAGCTGTCTTTATTCTTAAACAGTACAAATATTCCTGTCAGACCCCTAATAATGAGAATAAACGCTGTAATTATAGTCTCATAGTAGACCACAGTAAGGGATGAAGTGTTAGAATTGTCATTGTACTGTATGCTGCCGTTCTATTGCAATATTTTTCTTCTCTCCTTTATGTTTCTCATATCAGGAAGGGACAATATAGCCTCGGAATATATAAGGTTGTATAATCTATTATATTAATTTTATAAACAATCTATGACAAGTGATATCTGGTTCTAAAAGTATTACATTGTATCTATTGACGAATTGCAACATTAGAATGTGCGCTTAACAAGACAAATGGCCTATTCATTAGTGTGATCAAAGTCAAACATGAATTACAACAAAATTGATTACTTAAAATACCCATTACCAACGTGTTTATGACTTACTGGCAAGACGGCTCAATTTAAAAATTTGATTAGTATATCATTGCTTTATGTGTTCATTTTGATAAAATGGCTGTGCAAAAAAAAAAAAAAAAAAAAAAGGAGTTGTGTTAATTAAAATGGTCCAATATTTAAACTGTCTTTAAACGTTGGAGAGTTAGTATTTTCGAATGGAGAAAACCAACTGAACCGAGTAAACGTTCATTTCTGCACATTTAGAGAAGACATAAAAATAATACAAAAATGCATGACAGGACATTCTGCGGAATCAATGGAGCCGAGACATGGTCATTTTAAGTTGAAAAAATATATGGTCTATGCCACAATATGTGTCTTAAATAATTTCATGAAATCCTGTATAGCTTTTGCCATGACATTGTAATATAAAAATTCAATTTGGTCACATACAAACTAGCACGTGAAAATATAAAGGATACAATAAAACAATCAACGTCACACGTTGTACTATTTATTTAAGATACAATACGTTTTGTCTAAATTATTTACTATTACAAACTTGCCCATTAGCAAATTGTCTTAGTTGCAATATAAATATAACCTAACTTAAGACAATGACAATATTACATTCCATAAATGAGATATACATTATCCATCCAAATTACGCAAATAAAATTGTTAATGTCATTATCTTAAGAACAGTCCACATGTTAAGACAACATATAATGTTTTCTATTTTCAAACATATAAAGATCGTGTCACGAACGTATAAATCCGTCAGATTTGAAGACGCTATTTGTCCTTTTGAAGATCTGTTCACAGCTATCAAAAGACGAAAGATGGCCTGGTGCGGGCACGTCGCGAGGTCCAACGGAATTACTAACTCGATACTCTTTGGGTACGTACCGGGACAGAGAGGACGCGGACGTCCAAGGAAGAGATGGGTGGACTACATCACTGAGTGGTCAGGCCTTCGTCCCGGTGAGATACGTCAGGCGGCGATAGACAGAGAGGGTTGGCGTGGGATTTTCATGTCTTCATGTGTGCCCCAACGACCTGATGGGTTACCGGATGAACTGAACTGAACTGATTTTCAAACTACCATTTACACCATTTGCGAATCTGTATCTAAACGTGTCACCGGCACGTCACAAGCAGTAGCGCTGCCCGCCCCCTGATATATGGGACCTAAAGAGAGTCGCAACATGGAATATACGGACACTAAAAGGGACTGGCTACGTCACTGCACAGGCCAGAAAACTAGGTCGATTCAACATTGCAATCGCATGTGTCACTGAAATAAGACTAAAGGGTCAAGGCCAACAAGATGTCGAAGACGCATGTCTGCCGCATTCTGGTGGCCTTCAACACAGAAATGGCGTGGGATTATTCCTAAGACCCCCAGTCAGCGACAGTATAGTATCCTGGCACTCCATCTCGGACAGGCTCCTCGTGGCAGGACTGGAACATAAACATGGACATCTCACAATAATAGTCGCCTACGCCCCCACAGATGAGACTCAACCCCAGGCAAAAGGCGACTTCTACCAGGATCTGGTCAATGCCTCAGCCACAGTTCCCCCACATGATTCATTCATTCTACTGGGTGATGTCAACGCAGTTTCAGGGTCCCAGCGTTGTGGTTATGAATCGGTTCTGGTCTCATTCGGCAGTAGAAATGCAAATAATAACTCGCACAAGTTTCTGTCATGTTGCGTCGCCTTCAGTCTGAAGATTACTGGTTCATTGTACCACCGCCCAGACATCCACCGCCCCACATGGATCTTTAACGACCAAGGGACTAGGAAGGAACTCGACCACATCCTTGTGGGAAGTCTTGATCGGGTGACCCTGTTGTGTCTTTCGCGGTGCTGAGGCCCCTGCTAACACTGACCATTGCTTGCTGATGATCAAGTACTTTGTCAGCTCATATGCCCCTTCAAAACCTTTGTCGACCCCTAGGTACAATATCCAGCTTCTCAAGACTAACCCAAGTGTCGCCGAGATGTACCCCAATGAAGTCAAGGGAAACCTGGCTGCATCGTGCCTCCTTCCAGATGACCTGGAGACAGCATGGGCGATCATAAAGAACGAGTCCACATGCGAGACCACCAAGCTAATCCCCGGCTCAAGGAGCCTAAAGACTCAGCAATGGCTCTCCGATACCTCGTATGACATCATACTCCAGAAGAACTCAGCTAGGCTTCGCAATGACCACGCAGAACGACGACGGCTGAAAGACCAATTCCGCGCGGCGGCCAGGGCAGGAACGCTTTCTCAACGAAATTGCTGACGAGGCCGAAGCTGATCTAATATCTCATAACCTCAGACCCTTTCTTTCAGGCTATCAGGCTCCTCCGCCCTGGTTCAAGCAGAACGGGGAAAAAAAGCATAGAGTTCATCAATAAGTCCGACGGATCCACGTGCTCGTCATTCGAGGGGGTAGCGAACATGTGGAAGGAGCACTACACGTATGCTCTTAACCACCGACCAGCAACGACATATCACGATCTGTCAGCTGAATCTCAGGATCACCCCCCAGATACGGAAACCAACATTGACCCCCCTCACTATAGATGAAGTCCTTGTTGCTATTCGAAAACCCAAAGATAGACGAGCGGCAAGCCAAGAAACATCCCACCGGAGCTGTTGAAACACGCCATCGACCCGATCAGCTCTGCCCTCCATCATTTATTCCTGTAAATATGGAGGACGGGGCACGTCCCGGGCGACTGGGGCGATGGAATCGTCGTCTCCCTGTACAAGGGCAAGGGGAGTCGCACGGACTGCAGTAATTACAGACCTATAACATTACTCTCGGTACCCGGGACGGTATTTGCCCACGTGATACTGGCTAAACTCAAGCCTCTCTTGGGCACAAAAAGTCGCCCATAACAGTCTGGCTTTACCCAGGGTCGTTCTACAACGACGTATCCTTGCTCTGCGCCTCCTCGTCGAAAAGCACCGGGCCTTAGGTCGCCCCTTGTGCGCTACATACGTGGACTTGTCGAGATTGAAAACCTTTCACGTGCTCAACCAGTGGTGTATCCATGGCATCAGATGGCATGACTACATCCGCAACGTGGAGGTCTCTACTAAAACAGGCCTCCACCCAATCTCAGAAATACTTGACCGGCGCCGAGTTTCTTTGTTCTGTCATATTGTATGGCTGGACCGGGAAACCCTGGCCCACAAGACGTTCCTCATCGCCAAAAGTCTTCCCCCGACCAGCTGGAGGCGAAGAAGAGGGCGTCCCCGAACAGCATGACTGCAGCAAGTAGCAACCTACCCCTCCGCCCTGGACGAGGCCTGGAACCACGCCACAGATGTGGGTCATGGATGTGACCTACGACGCAACGGGCCACAGACGACTGAGCGAATATTATTATCATTTACAGAAACTGACATACAGAAAGTTTGAGAGTTAGTTTCACATAAAACATACACCTTATATACAAGAGTGTGTAAAAGGTCAGACTATGACTTTTATTATTATGAATGTCACTGGACATTTCCCATACAATATCCTTTGCGCATTACAAAAGTTTTGTATACAGGGCACTACTTTGCGTTCATATTTCCTTAGAAAGCTTGTAGTAATTATGTGTCTGCAATAAATTGTAGTTTTGCAATTTGATTTATAATGTATATGCCTGCCGAAGACGGATGTGTCTGACAGAAAGGTGCAAATATCGCAGTCAAGTAGCGACACAACGCATTCCGTTCTCCGGACTACATCCAGCTACTTGCAAAGCCCTGTACAGGACTTACTAGCGGGAGATTGAGATGAAAATAGTTTTAGCGTTCCTTGAGGGTCGCTCATTGAAAATAGTTTTAGTGTCCTTGGGGATCGCCCATTGTCAATAGTGTTCGTGTTACTTGTGGGTCGTCCATTGAAAACAGTTTAAGTGTTCCTTTGGGGGTCACCCATTGAAAATAGTTTTAGTGTTCCTTGTGGGTCGTCCATTTAAAATAGTTTTAATGTCCTTTGAGGGTCGCCCATTCAAAATAGTTTTAGTGTTTTTTGGGGGTCACTCATTGAAAATAGTTTTAGTTTCCTTAGGGGGTCGCCCATTGAAAATAATGTCCAGCAATCATTGACTTCACGACGTAATCGTATGAATTCAATAACAAGGGGGCAGACAATTGAAGAAATTGAATTTCAATGTAACTGTGTTGTCGCGCACAATTTTCTTTTTCTTCTTCTTCTCCTTCTTCTTCTTCTTCTTCTTCTTCTTCTTCTTCCTGTTCTTCTCGTCGTTCGGTCTCAAACTCCTACTACCAAACACTGAAAAGGTCCTTGCAAGTAGCAGGAAGTAGTCCGGAGAACGGAGTGCGTTGTTTCGTTGGTTACAGCTTGACTGCGATATTTGCACCTGTCGGTACGACACATCCGATTTCAACATGGCATTTTTGGCTACAGAGTTAGCTTTCACTCTTCGGTCTCTTCTCTTTAGCCAGTCTTCCCTGCTGCTGCATGTTATCCAGGATTCCGACGTGGAGGGTGAAAACGGTCTTGGTAGTTCTGGATAGCTAGCTCTGACGCTAGCGGTCAGCTATGTGTCACTGACTGCTACAGCTCCTGCACTCTCGGCATCTTGATACTGCACATCGTTATTTAAAAATAGGTTGATCCTTCATTTCCTTTATATGTGTCATTATATAAATATATATATATATATATATATATTTATATATACATATATATATATATATATATATATATATATATATATATATATAATACTGATGTTTGCATGTAATTGTGTAATAACTGATAATATAGATCGGACGATAATATAGACATAATATACTACACAAGAAGTAACCTACAGCTATAATCGTCGTTCTTCATTATCTAACTAAATAAATCGGACTAATGTGAACACGAAACATACATATTAAAATAAATGTAAATCTTATGAGAAGGTGTTCACTTTATAGAAAAGATCAACATCATATGTACGCAGGCTTCCTGAAAAACAAACGCAACAACATATTCTGAAACATCATTGCACAATGGATACCAGACTTGGACAGTAACTAAGTGCAATAGTTTTCTAGGTTTTGTGGATGATGGAAACATAAAAACACCGGGTTTACTGTGGTGTAACCAGCGCGAAGTTACACCTGCCTACATGCGGTTTGGAGGCGTTACACCTGCCCATATGTGGTTTGGAGACGTTACACCTGCCAATATGTGGTTTGGAGCCGTTACACCTGCCCATATGTGGTTTGGAGACGTTACACCTGCCAATATGTGGTTTGGAGACGTTACACCTGCCAATATGTCGTTTGGAGACGTTACACCTGCCAATATGTGGTTTGGAGACGTTAAACCTGCCAATATGTGGTTTGGAGACGTTATACCTGCCAATATGTGGTTTGGAGACGTTAAACCTGCCCATATGTGGTTTGGAGGCGTTACACCTGCCCACATGCGGCCCATATGTGGTTTGGAGACGTTACACCTGCCTCCAAGCGGCCCATATGTGGTTTGGAGGCGTTACATCTGCCCACATGCGGCCCATATGTGGTTTGGAGGCGTTACACCTGCCCATATGTGGTTTGGAGGCGTTACACCTGCCCACATGCGGCCCATATGTGGTTTGGAGACGTTACACCTGCCCCCAAGCGGCCCATATGTGGTTTGGAGGCGTTACATCTGCCAACATGCGGCCCATATGTGGTTTGGAGGCGTTACACCTGCCCATATGTGGTTTGGAGGCGTTACACCTGCCCCCAAGCGGCCCATATGCGGTTTGAGACGTTAGATCTGCCCACATGCGGTTTGAGACGTTAGATCTGCCCACATACTGCCCATATGCGGTTTGAGACGTTAGACCTGCCCACATACGGCCCACATGCGGTTTGAGACGTTAGACCTGCCCACATACGGCCCATATGCGGTTTGGAGGTTTGATATTGAGACATGTGGTTACAAAAATTAGAATCTCTATTTACATGTTCAAAGTAAAAACTACAAACCCTATATCTGGTAAACTCAAAATATAAGTGTAATATTTCTCAAGTGAGCAAACGAATACACTAATTTCGTGCAATGGCACACAAATCAACAACTGCACTGGCTAAGCATATTCCCTTACCTCAAACTTCAATTAATCAACGACTGAGTAAAACGGATGACGCTACATTATCAACCCCCCACCCACAGACCGTTCTTTCCTCAATCGATCGTCATCAGCCTGGCTTCCTGTTTTTATTACCTGGCTATTTTGCCGTTGCCGTCGGTAACGGGAAAGAAGGTTGTATCTCGAAATCTAATTAGGATCTTTATTATTTCTTCAGTATCTCCCTTTCTCTCATGTGCACCTTATTAATTCATATTTCTTTTCATGTCATGATCTCGGTAATGTTAACAAGTACACTGTTATTCTTATTACCAGATTCCGGTAAAGATAGTACCCATTATGTTTGAAAACCACTGTGTCATAAAACACAGGGGGAGAGAAAATGAAATGAGAGAATGCAATCAGTCACCTAGTCCTGTCTGTGTCATGTCGACTTGCGCAATCAATCAATGTCCTCAACGTAGTCTATCTCTATTGCACGTTGCCGACTCTGCTGTTGACTTTCTCCCAACCTGTCATGGTGCATGTTAAACTGTCAAGTACCCAGCTACCCAAACTGTGTTTCGTGAGAGGTGTCTGGTGGTTCCGCTAGAGACTGATTGAAAAAAAAAGTTTATGTTGTTGTTAACTTGGTTAGCAGGTGTAAACAGAGACGAGGCAGCCGTGTTTGTTAGTATGCAAATAAAATCCTAAAAGTTTTATTGAAATTGTTTTTACTTGCGGATGTTAGGAGCTTCACTGTTCAACATTGCCAACAAATGTTTATGTTCTGAATAGAATTAGATAAAATGGGTGAAAAGAGCATAGACAATAATTATTCGATTTCTATATTATCAGCTAGGAATGCACGAAATATGGGTTTTTAACTATTTGGCCGAATACGAATAGATGTTTTATATTCGACCGGACTCGATTAGTAAGTTAAAGTTTGACCAAAAAATCAGTGTTAAATACGTCTACCGACATTTTCTACAATTATAATCAACAAAATACATGACCTTTCAAAGTGTTATATCAGGTCCGCCCCCCCCCCTCCCCTCCCCCTAACCGCCACCCCCACCCCCCAAAAAAAACGCACCAAATCTCAGTTATTTTTAAATCCCAATATTTCTTAAACTTGTACAGCCATAGTAAAATATAGCAAAACCATAATTCACGATTTAAACCAACACAGCAGTTGCAATGCAAGAACTAACACAAATGCTAAAATGTGCATGTTTGTTTTTAACTGCTTGGTTGCTAATCGTCTGTCTAATCAGCTCATTTAACACTCCACATGATATTGTACATCTCGTCATGTTAGTACGGAACTGAGGCTGAAAGGTACACATTTTTTAAAGTGTCTTTATTATACCGCTCTTTGACCTACTCGTATTCGATGTCAGGGTACTATTTGACCGAATTCATTGAATGCACTTTCATGATACTATTTGACCGAATTCATTGAATACACTGTTTGACAGGAGATCGACTAGTCAGAGCATTCCTATTTACAACAAACTGATAATGATGAATGATCTCGCGCTGTAGCAATTATAATTTGTGTGCAGTATCCTCTGAGACATAGAAATGTTCTCATGTGTACCTCTACGACAGATCTGACAAAGACTGACCCTGGGCCCGTGTGTGTTGTTCTTGTTATCAGTGTTATCATTTATCCACCAATTTTGCCCAGGTACTTTAATCTTTCTCTCCTACATAAAATTCGGTAAATAAATTATTGTAATTTCCAATCAATCAAAGCCCCGTAGTTCCTCTCGGTGAAAAGACCTTGACCACATTTCGCCAGCAAACATTGTCCTGTGCTACTCTGTCTGCCTCTCTACAGGTGTAACCGTTTAATCGTAGTTCTCGCTAACATTCTCTTCTCCATGTATTTTTTTAGGTCTACTTTATTCTCTTGCCATGTGGATTATGTGTTTTTTTGTTTTTTGACGTTCGCCTTATTTCTTTAATCCCCAAGGCGGTGTACGTTGCACTGTGGTTTTTATTTTGCGCCTGTCGGCCCAGTGCATCCGACCTCAACATGCATTTTATACAAGGGTTTGCTTTCCCGGGATAACGGCTGGTGCTGTGATGGGGATCGAACCCAGCACCTTCTGGTTGTGTGCCGTGTCACTTAACCACTAGCCCACGCCGTCCCCACCGATTATGTGTGAAAACCTGCGAGAGGTATATTGGACGGTGCCGTCCTCGCCATATGTTCTATCCAACCTCATGTTTTTCCCTTAATGTGTTGCTCCAGTGGATGTTATTGGCTCCTTTCCAACAGGCCTTCATTCTTCATCATGTTCTATCACTTTATGCCCACTATTCTGCGTAGGAACCTGTTAACGAAGAACTGGGGTGTTTGTTAGTTGGTCTTGTGTGTTCTCTATTTTTCCGCTTCATATAACAGTACCGACTTGGTACTGCCATTTACTTTTATAACTTTGGTGTGAATATTAATTTCACTGGATCTCCATATGTTGTGTAACGTCAGGAATGCCATTTTTGCCTTTCAAATTCTGGTCTTCACATTTACATCTGTAACTCCTCAAGTGTCATTTGTGCTGCCCAAAATAAGTGAAGGTATTTCATTTCTTCCGACAGCTCTTCTCACAGCTTGATTGATTTTATGTTGATCGGGTTAATTTTAAGGAACTTGGTTTTCTACACCTTGATATTCAGTCCAAATTTTTAACTGTCAAATCTCTCTTGCATTTGGCTATGACTGTGAACTTAAACTTAAAGTCTTTATACTGGTTTAGAAGACCCTGCAGAGTCTGTATACAACCAGTTACATTTACATCATCTTGCTCTAAAAGCTATGCGCATCCAGTTTATTCTTAAATGCATTTACTGTCCCTGCCTCCACTACCTCCCCTGGCAATGCATTCCAAGCAGACACCACTCTCTGACTAAACAAATATTTCCTAATATCTAACCTTGACCTCTCTTTAGTCAGCTTGTAGCTATGCCCTCGTGTTATTGTAGGTGGCTGTATTTTTAAAAACTTGTTATAGTCTAATTTATCGATTCCCCTGATCATCTTATAAACCTGTATTAAGTCACCACGAATTCTTCTCTCTTCGAGACACTGTAGGCCGGTTTTTCTGAGTCGTTCCTCATAACTGTAATTCTGGAATCCCACTATCATCTTTGTCGCTCTTTTTTGTATTCTTTCTAGCATGTTTATTTCCCCTCTATGATAAGGACTCCACACCTGTACACAGTACTCCAATCTAGGTATAACTAAAGCTTTATACAGTTTGACGATCACTTCCTTGCTTCTATGTTTAATATTTCTTTTTATCATACCTAACATTGCATTTGCCTTTTTCACTGCTACCTTAACTTGCTCACTCACCTTTCCTGTATGATCTATTATAACCCCTAGGTCCCTTTCCTTATCTATCTTTCTAATATTGTTTTCTCCCATTCTGTAATTATATTCCATATTGGATCTACCTATGTGGATGACTGTACATTTATCTACATTAAACTCCATTTGCCAGCTTACAGACCATTCTCGAATTTTATCTAAATCCGACATCAATATATCCACTTCCGCTTGAAAGAAGCACCAGTTCATCTATGTAATCCATGTCCTCCATTTGTGACCATAGTATCCACTGGATATCAGTTATCCTTCCATCGTTTGAATTCTTCATTACCCAATATATTGCCACCAAGAACAGGAATGGCGAGAGAGGGTATCCCCGTTTTACCCCTGTCCACGGCCAGAAGCTACGAGTCAGTTCTCCTTCATATACCACTCCACTAACTGTATCTTCGTATATACTATGCATGAGGGTTATCCGCGTCTCTTGTATTCCATAGTGTCTCAACAGTTGTGGTTGCGATTCCCAGATGTGTATACATAGCTTCCTTCGTGCATTGACTTCCTTAATAGTGGAATTCTGAACATTATTCTTTATAACCACATTTCTGTGGCATTCAATTATTTTCTTGTTCATCTAGTTAATGCACATGGCCTGCTTCATTATTACATGATAGGCTCTTTGTAACACGGAAGAACTAACTTTGTTACTCACGCTGAAAAAATTTGGTGTAAAGGTCGTTTCTGATTTTCTGAAACAATCGTAATATTTCAGGGGTTCACGAACTCAATCTAGATTGTTCAATTACGTTTTTATGTCTTAGTTATTTTTTTCTTTTCACCTAGAAGGTCGGTAGAGCAGGGGTTCCGTGAGCAAATTATCATTGAAGGTCCAAGATCTGTTTATCACTGGGATTCCAAGATCCGTTTATGATTGGGTTTCCAAGATCAATTGTGGAATGTAGATCGTACCTCAGTGGTACCTGGTGTGAAATGTAGATCGTACCTGAGTGGCACCTGGGATGGAATGTAGATCGTACCTGAGTGGTGGTACCTGGAATGTAGATCATACCTGAGTGGCACCTGGGATGGAATGTAGATCGTACCTGAGTGGCATCTGGGATGGAATGTAGATCGTACCTGAGTGGCATCTGAGATGGAATGTAGATTGTACCTGAGTGGCACCTGGGGTGGAATGTAGATCGTACCTGAGTGGCACCTGGGGTGGAATGTAGATCGTACCTGTGACACTGTGATTACCATAGTGAGTCTTGAGAAATCTTGCATTGCAATATAGCCAGAAAGATTCCGCTCGACTTTCTTCAGTATGCACCGAGATATAAAAAGCGCCACTGTAACCTGCTACCAAAGAAACATCATTATGAGTGATGAGCTCAGCATGAGTAGCTTCCAACAATAACAGTCCCAGGCTTCCTGTCTTGGAGCCAGCTATAGTGGTGGCTCTATACTTATATGAAGCAACAGTGCCAAAAGAAATATATACATGTAACTGTATCAACTTGTTTTTTTCTTACTTCTTCTTCTGCATTTGTTCTCAATCCCCCATTACCAAACCCTGAATAGAGCTTTGCAATTAGCAGGATGTAGTCCGGAGAACAGAATGTGTTGTCGCTAGTTTACAGTTTGACTGCAATATTTGCACCTTTCAGTCCGGCACATCCGTCTTCAGCAGCAACTTGTTATTTGACTTTGGTGTCACCTTCCTAGTTTATCACAACTTTACCATTCATCATCATCATCATCATTGGCTTCTCATTCTCTACAGACCATGCGTGTGGTGCCCTGTGAGTTTTGTCCAGCTCTGTCTCATGTATTTCAACAGTCTGCTAGGACTGTAAAGGCCAATCTGCAAATGAGAGTCTCTGTCACAGATCAAGATGCTGAGCAGCGCATGAGCTGCAGTGGTCAGCGACTCATAGCTTACTGCTGGCGTCAGGGCCAGCGAACCGAAGCTGCCAAGACCCTTCTACACCTCCACATGGTGATCCTGGATAACAGGCTGCAGTAGGGCAGACTGGCTAAGGAGAAGGGATCATAGAGGGAATGCTAACTTGGTACTCAAAAAATGCTTGCTGAAGTCAGATGTGCTGGACCGAAAGGTGCAAATATCGAAGTCAAGCTGTAAACTATGACACAACGCATTCCATTCTCTGAACTACATTCTGCTACTTAAGCCCTTTCAGTGTTTGGTAGTGGGAGATTGAGAATGAACGAAGCCAAGCCATCGTACATCCATGCTGAGAAGACTGGCTTGCCGGCATGTCCTCTGATCTCTTCAGTCTTTCTCTTTTCTCTTTTCTCAATCCTGAGCAATCGTTTCCCAGCTTTCGGATGGATGTGGCATGATTATGTCCTTCTTGCGTACACCCTTGAATTGCAGAGTGGGACGGCCGATTTTTCTAGCCCCAATGGCCATCTGTTCATAGAGGATATCCTTTGGCAGGCTCTCATCATCCATGCAGTAAACATGCCCCAACCCGCAACCATCAAAGGCGTTGTTGGCTCAACAGTAAGTACACGCAGAGAGTGTTTGCTCGCTGTAAGACCACATTATGCGGCACTCTCTCTTGCCCCCCAATCCTCAATATATGCTGTAGGCACCTCATATAAAAGTTGTTGAGCTGCCACTCCTGCTTGGTGTAAGTGCTCCAAGTCTCGCTTCCATACATGAGAGTGCCAAGAACACAGGTCTGATAGACCCGGACCTTAGTCTAGTGAGACAGCGCATTGTTCCCCCAGACCCCCTTCTTCAGGTGGACCATGATGAAACCTGCCTGCCAAGTCTTCTCTCCATCTCGAGTGAGAGAGTGTTGATGATGGCAGACTTGAGATAAGTGAAGCAGCTGACAACTTCCAAAGTGATGCCATCAATCTTCATGGAGGGTTATATGGCAAGCATTCACCATCATTACCACCAATGTTTCACATCTACATCATTATAACACCAGACCTGCTAACAACAAAGAAACTCTAATCGCAAGATTCTTTATAAATTTTATTAATCTCAGGGTAGCAGACACAAGGTAAGTACAAGGTGAAGCAGCCATCATAGGATCACAACCGATAACAAGTGGGATACTGTAGACACAAGCTATTTGGAGAAGAAAAGATCACATTATTCAACCTCTATTTTAGTTCTTCTGCCTGAGAGTACTTAAGATAAACATTTGTCAGAATTCTGAATTTGTGAGCTTTAATAGAGAGTAGAACCAAAGGTAAAGGTCATGTTAATTTTAACCAACATCAGAATGATGTTATCTCTCATATAGTTGTGTACAAGAGCAGAATCAAAGATAATCTTTTTGTTCATTGAAACCATTTTCAGGATGCTGTTCTTGTCTTTTCTGGTTCTGGAAGAACAACAAAATAAAAAAATAATAGCCATGTAACCATATTCAGATTATTTTGACAGAGTTCTGTTAAAAAAAAGTAAAGTAAAGTATCCCATAGCATTACTGCCGTAGGGGTGTGAGGTGTTAGCGATCTCACATTTCAAAGGCTCGGCTATATGAGGGCGGTAGCCATCTCCTCTCCCTCGCCGCTTTTACTTCCCAGACTGAACTGGTACCCATTTAAGGCTGGGTCGACCCGGGAGCCATTGCGGTCTGAAAAAAACATTACCGCCTCAACTGGGGAATGAACCCAGGACCACTCAGATGCGAAGCCAGCGCGCTAACCACTGCGCTACACGGTTCTGTACAAGTGCAGAATAAAAAAAATAATCCTTCATTGACACCCTTATCATAATGATATTCTGGTCTTTTTTTTAGCTCTGAAACCATAACACAGAGACATATTTATGATAAATGTAACCACTTTCAGAATTCCATGCCTTCCATAGCAGTCATATATATATCGATGAACAGCTGGGTCGATTAGAACATAATGCAAATGGGTTACACACCCAATCAGGTTTGCCATGATAGACATCTGCCCTAACTTCTCTGCAACTCAAATAAATTAGACAATGTATAAAGCTGATCAGAGGAATGAGATCAATGTTTTTTTTCAACTTATTCAACCAAATGTTCTACCCTGGTATATTTGTTTAAAGCATCACTGCATTTCATGTAGTCAGTGTTTACCTTACTGTCTTTTAGTAGGTTGGTTGATTGGACTTTTCACTCCAAATGGAGCATATGGCAAGTATTTGTAGTGGTGCTTTCAATAGCAATGGTTTTGCATGATGAGCCGGATGCACTAGTCACTTTTTACAACATCATTGGAAGGTTACAGTGGGACTATTCTTTACAACCTGGGCACCACATGAGTGTTTTAGTAAGTTCCTCAAACACTCAATTATTTTAAAGACACATTGAATTCATTCAGACTTGTCCCCCTGCTTGCCAGTTTATAAAGAAATCTGTGAAAAATATCTGACACCAAGCTTAAGGCTGATTAATGAAAAGTCTTAACTTCAATAATGACCACACCTTAAGTACTTGAACAGGTTCTCTCCAGCCTTAAGGACAGATTGAAGTTAGTTAAAAGTACAAACAGAAATCAAGCAAATTATTTCAGGAAGGGTTACCAACAGATAAGGGTTAAAATGTGTTCACACCATCAATGGACACCAAAATTGTAAAAAAAAGTTAAGCAATTGTAATAGTCACGGATGTGAGGAAAAAAAAAATCACACAATTTGGGAATTAAAAATAAATCAACTTCAATTGACTTGGTAATAATGCACACATGTCAACTTGTATCAAATGGGAACCCATACACCAGACCCACATAAACCATTCATAGGAAAAAAAATGAACATTCAAAAAGTGAATTCTAAAAATATCAGCAACAATCAGCGGACTTAACATTTGTAATATGATCTGGTTAGCACGAATGAACTCCTCAAAATCTTAATTAAAATAAACTGCCCTAACAAATTACTACAGCTAATAATATTGTGCCAATGTGAATGCAGGATATGATAATCATTTGGTATTGGCAGTGGTGACAAACAAGAATGCATCCAGGTACCAACACTATTTGGAATCTTCTTTGCTATGTTATGCAAGTACGCATTTGGAAACACAAATGCAGGAATTTGCCTTGACACTAGATGATTGGATGGTCGGCTGTTTAATCTTGCAAAGTTTATGGTCAAAACAAAAATCGGGAAGGTCACCATCAGAGACTTGCTATTCGCTGATGATGCTGCAACTGTCACCCACAGAAACTTCCCAGATTGCTTCTCCCAGGCGAGTAAAGGTTTTTGTCTCATAATAAATCTCAACAAAACCAATGTGCCGAGGCAGGAAATAGATTCCACACCAAGCAAGACCATAGATAATTATGAATTGGCAGATGTGAACAAATTCATGTACCTGGGGTCCCTCATCAGTTACAAGCTCTCTCTAGACCTAGAAATTGACAGTCATGTTTACAATGCATGTGTCATCAGTGTGCTCCTATACAGTAGCAGAACTTGTGAAATCTATGCCAAACAAGACCAAAGACGCCTGCGATCCATCCTTGGAATTACATGGACAGACAGTGACAAATGGAGAAGTGTATTCTCTCACCGCTCTTCCAATCACGTACACTCTCCTTAGGCAGAGAAGATTATTATGGTCACGTACACTCTCCTTAGGCAGAGAAGATTATTATGGCTTGGTCATGTTCGCTGCATGGAAAATGGTTGTGCCGTCATAGATAATCTCTATGGACAGTTCACAGATGACAAAAGAACAGTTGGTCGATCACAGCTGAGGTTCAAAGATGTGTATAAGTGGGACATGAAGGCACTAGACATGGTTCTAACAACCTGGAAAGATAAAGCTGCAGACCAATTCAAATGGATAATGCACCTTGAAGAGTCAACTCAAACTGGGTGAACAGAACCTCTTGCAACACAGAGAAGTGAAACGACAATGGTGTAAGGAAAAGGAAAAACATAAACTCTGTCAAGAGTAACCACTCCAAGGTTGCATCATCCTATAGTCAGTCAGGGGCTACTACTAATCTGAGCTTGTTACATAGTGTTGGCCACATATTTTCTAGAGGAAAATGATCAAGGTCATCTTCTGCCACTGTAATGAACTCATTATCAAGAGGACAATTTGTGTTGTTCTGATTGATTGTTTTAGGAGATCTTAATGGTTTTTTAAATCCCCTACAGTCAAGAAGAATTTGAAGAGAAAAATTATATATACACAATTTAAAATAACAAAAATCTTAAGAGAGAAAAGCTGTGCACAATGATGTACTGTTGTAAACTAAAAGTAAATGCTAAAAAAAACTGTAAAAATTAAGGGTAGTCCCATACAAGTTGACATCTATGAGAATGATTAAAGCAACCATTAAAACTGTAGGAGGGACAGAGAACAAGGGCAATGTCAGCTTCATGAGCTTGTTATCTTATAAAATGGTTTATAACAATCTGCTTGTCAACAATACTCCAAATAATGCAAACAGTCTGTGCTATCTGAGCTCTGGTTTTATTGTTGTTTTAAGCTCCCTACATGTAAAAGTAAATACATTTTGCAACACGCATCAACTGTGTCCATATTTCCGGCTTTATACCTCAGTCTTGTAATTGGAATCAACAACAAAACATGAAAACTCAAACCAAATTAAACAAGCAAATATAAACTATGTATGTCAACTGAAACATTCAAGTTCTCTAACCTATGGAAGTAGTATAACCATAAATATACAAGGAGACCCTAAAGGCAGGAGACAGGAAGTAAGAGACAGCATAAATAATTTATCTTAGACAAAATCATTTCAAGGTTCAAATTAATTTAGCACAAAAATAACATAAAGCACCAAATAAAAAAAGGAATTTAAACGACTGAGATGTGCAGATGTTCTAACTAATGAACTTATAACCCTATAAACAGGGATACAGTAATGAAAACTAACATAACATAAACATTATAACTTAGGACATCTTCTTTCTAGCGTTCAATAAATTCAGCAAATGAAATAGCAACATAAACCAAAATAAGCAAAAAAATATATAGAGCTGAAATGCTCAGGCATTCTAACATACATACTTATATCCCTGAATACAGAGACTACCTTGATTTAGTCACTCCTCTTCTACCCTGCAGTGTAACTGCCTTTTTTCTCTCCTATGGCTTATAGTTTCTTAATTGCTTCTTACAGGTTACAGTATTACTATTTGTTGCTCCCATTTTAGACTTCAGTAACACTCGTATACAGAGAGACACATAATGCAACTAAACGACATGTAGTGGTGATAGAAACATCATGTTACCATAGGACAACCCCATGCCAACATTCAATTTATTTAACAAGGAAGGCAAGAGGCACATTCTCATACTTATAATGGATGTTATTATCTCCTATTTGCTGCCAGAACAGGTAAAACTTGTCTAAGAACTGGCTAGTCCCTCCTTTGTGCTTTTGGGACAGTCCAGTATATATATATAGGTTAAACAGCTTGTGACTATGTGCCTTAAATAACAGATTTTCAATCTGACCACTTCACAAAAAAGTACATATACGCTCAAAGGCGCATATATACATGCTGTGACATTTGTACAGCTATAATTAACAGTTTACAGGTCAACCTAAATTGATTAGATTTGTATCTTAACCCCTTTACAGACCTGCCAAACAGATTAGGTTCGTGTCTAAATGTTTACAGTCCGGCCTAATTTATAAGATGTGTCTTAACAAATCTAATCAATTAAGCTGGACTGTAAAGGGTTAAATATAGCAGGGTATCACTGTCCAATGCTCTGCAGTACAAAAGTTTTCTATTTCTGTGCTTTTCAATGATGTCAAAGTTCATTATGTTTGATGCTTGTCTTGTCCAGGTGTTTCAGAGGTTTTCTGACTATTGCGCTCTTCAACATATTCATTTTAGTTATATATAGTTTTCAGATCTACCTCTATTGTATATGCTTGAATAAAAATGTTATTAGACTTTCATATGTATTTGCAAGTAAACTATTTACTGTTGACATAATAAACACGGAAATAAAAAAAACTAGGAGACTTAGACTTTCAAGGCGAAAGTTTGTGAGTAGGACAACAGAAACATGTTTTGTGACACACCTGTGAAACCATTTGAGCTTTTTACCTATTTCCTTCTCTTTGCACTGGTGCAAGGACTTATTTATGTCAGTAAATTAAGCAGCTGCTATCTCCCAGTGGCTGGGTGCAACATTCCATTAATGCTTACACAATTATAAAATATGAACTTACAATCTGTGTTATAAGCATGTTGGCACACATTTTTACACCCTTTGACATATTGATTAGTACTAGCAATTGTAAATGAACTTTAACATAAAATGTAGGTCTATTCTTCAATGGTTTTAAATGATGACAGATGAGCAGAAAGTCTGATTCTACACTTAAAATAAGGGGCATATATGTCTGACTCTGTTTCCAAATATAAACAATAGGCAGAACCTGGGAGATTCTTCATTTAAATGTGAGATGGCATCTGACAGAGTCTATTCACATAATGACAGATAAGTCTAACATAGACTCTTAATTACAAATAACAGATTGTTGAAAGCAAAATCTGAATATACATGTAAAAAGGAAAGTAACCCATTGCATTACTGCCGTAGGGGTGTGAGATGTTATCGATCAAATATTTCAAAGGCTCAGCTATATGAGGCGGTAACCATCTCCTCTCCCTTGCTGCTTTTTCTTTCCGGACTGAACCGGTACCCATTTAAAACTGGGTCAACCCGGAGCCATTGTGGTCTGAAAAGAACATTTCCGCCTCTACTGGGGAATGAACCCAGGACCACTCAGATGCACAGCCAGCTCGCTAACCAATGCACTACGTTACTAGAAGCAATTTTACAAGTGCACTCTCATAATGAATGTATTTTAAAAAACAGTAGATTTAAATTAATTCCAAGATGTTGTGTTGCAGGTATTTAATCAAACAAATTTTAAAAATTTCAATTGATAAAGCTTATGGTTGGCCAAAAGTTCACAAAGAGTCAAACGTATAAATGTATGGAAGACCAATGGTAAACACATTTTTTTCAATTAATTTTTCTGAAAATTGATTAAATATCAAATGACCACATCACTCATACAAGTGTGCAACAACATTTATTTCATCTCACCCCTCCTAAATTAATTTCATAATTTTAATTTAGATCAGGGTTACGAAAATAAATGATCGATTGATTTATTTATCTTTAATAAATTGGTTTATATTATTTTATTCAGCCTAATCAGAAAGTACGGTGTTTGCAATGTTTAGTATTTATGTGCTGGACTTGATAATAGCAGCAGGTATAACAGGTTGTAAGTTATCAGGTAACAGTGAGAATGGCTCAGCACAAGATGAATGTCAAGGTCTGTAATTTCATCTCATATTCGTGCTTATTCTGCTACGCTGCATGCCCTGAGTGGTGTTCAGGGTGATCACATGGAGGATGTCATAGCAGAAATGTTCTTTCCTCTGTCTGATGGAACAAGGGACACAACACCAAAATTTTGACACTTCAAAATATGACCAATGCTGGCATAAATACCTATTTAGATGTTAGAATGGAATATATGCAGTAAGATATATTTTTGTAAGGAAAAATACATAGAAAATTAACGTTAGTTATATAGACAATGTGAAATTATGACAGAACACTTACAAAACTAATGAGAAATCCATATTTCCAAAATATTATATACAAAAGCACTTTCAGTTACTGAGATGAAATGACTGGATGAGATCAGATGAGTTACTACTTCTAAAAGTTTGAGACTTCCATATCTCATGCCATAGTTTTATAATATACCACTTTGGAAGCAAGGATTGAGTGACATGCAAGATGACTGCCCTGTTTAATGAGGTCTTAGATAGCCACCTCAAAGATGAAGCAACTGCTTTAACCTCAATCTCATACTGGAGGTTATCATCACGTAGAACCCACTTCTCTCTGCAATGACTTTACCTCTCCCGCTAGAAGAGAAGCTCCATCCTGACTTCTCAATACACTGCACTGATCCGTTGATATACATGGCAGCATCAGCAACACAAGCTTGATCATTTATCAGCTGCTTAACCTCAAGCTCTGCTTTCTCATAACACCATTCTCTTCATTCCCTGCCCTTGGTGGTAGTCTATCATTTTATCATCAGTATGGATCTACTCCTCCCCATTGGTTATTGTCTCAACTGTGGTCACTCGTCTGTTTTCTCTTGGATCTAGCCCTAATGTGGCCATTGGACAATAGGGCTAGTGTTCATGTGGCCCTTAGTATGTTGTTTGAGTTTTGAAATCACTGTTATAGATAACCCATTTTTTATCAGGTCAGGTAATCCCGTAACCGGTGAGGTCGTTGGAACACACATGAAGACATCCTCACAACTCTACGCCATCCCTCTCTGTCAGATGCCGCTGCCTGTGACTCTTCTGGTCGGAGACTGGTCCATTCTTTTATGGTGTTCTCCCATCTCTTTTTGGGCCGGCCTCTTCGTCGTCTGCCATGCACCTTCCCGTGGAGGATTGTGTTTGCAAGACCACTTGATCTCGATATGTGACCGTACCAAGTGAGTTTCCTTCTTTTAACAGTTGCCAAGAGATCTTTGAAAGGCCCTATTGCTGTTGTAATTCTATCTCGTATTTCCTCGTTTGTAACTTGATCTTTGTACGTGACGTTTAAAAGTTTTTGGAAACATCTCATCTCCAAGGCCTGTATCCTTCGTTGAAGGTCAGCTGTAACTGTCATGTCTCACACGCAAAAAGGAATATTGACAGGACCAGTGTACGCATTAATCTGATTTTCATTTATCTTGCCAGATTTTGTTAAGCCGTGCAAGCGCCGCTATTGTATGTGCTATTCTGGCCAACACCTCACATTTTGATTCTGCATCACTGACAATCGACCCTAGATATTTAAAACGGTCAACCACTTCGAGTTCCTGACCGTTAGCTTTTATCTTGTTGTTGAAGCCCATTTTTTATCAGACACTTCTAAAGTCATCAAGTACAAAGTTACAGAAACTCATGAAAAGCAGATGACCAATTAAATAACTATATTTAGATGTTCCCTAAATGATTCTCACAAGCTTATTTTACACATATTTCCTCAAAACAAATCAATGCCCTGGGAAAGAAAAAAGGTCACTTTTTTGTTTACAAAAATAGAACAATCATATCAGTTATAGAAACAACAATATCCCATATAATGTACAGTACACAACACAAAAATATATGTCCCCAAAATGGTTAAGGAATTCTAGGTTTAGTCTGTTACAGCACACTGTTAGGCAGTACACATGAATATATGACACAGACTAGTGGTAATCTGTTAATGTAATCACAGGCCAATGTCACAGAAGAGGTGATAGGTGCTGTATCATAGTGTCACCACAGACAACTAGGACACAATGATTACCAGTTGACCTAAATATGTTTTATAGCTATTCAAAATTTGATCCTACACCTTCTTTATTATTTTGCACTCAATCTTTCCACCTATTACAAATTTTGATAAATCTCTTTGTCTCAACACAATTTAAATATTCTTTTTGAAAATTATGTACTATATTTAATGATCCTTAAATATTATGTATAGACTGAATAGGTGTATGGAAATGAAAGCTAGGCAATAAGAAAACACTGAAGAAAGTCTAAGTAGAAAATTGTAACATTGGTGCTGAAGAAAAATGTTCAGGATATTGTGGACTAAGAAAACAATTTAATAACAGCATCCTTAAAATAATTAAAAGTGTACCAGATTTACTTTACCAGAAACACGACTAAAAGATTAAAACAACATAATAACAATTATTCACATTAAAAGAAGGGAAAGGTAGCACTGATAGTGTGAAATAAAACATCAAACATGAAATGTCATAAGAAGTATTAACTATTTCCAAGTCATTAAAGCAAATGAAAGAAGAATGAGAAAAGAGACACTGCATTTATTCCATTGTTGGAGACATACTATTAGGAACACAATGAGGCATGCCTATTTTTAGATAAATATATTAATAAATTAGGTGATTAAATTATCTAGCTTTGTATTTATCTGCTACACGGGGTCTCCATGCACGCAGTAGCACATAGCTAAAGTAAAGAGAAAAGGTGTGTAGCTGGAGGGCGATCAGCATGAAAGCACTCCACAGCAAAACAGCAGGTAACCCAAACATCTCATATGTGTACTTCCTCTCTTGCAAGTATAGGATTATGTCCCTCTTCAGATCGAAAAAACCAAAGAAAACCGGTGCTAGGCCAAACACAACAACTCCCAGAATAAACTGTTTTAGCAAGAGCGTGTTGTTGTGAGGTGTTGAGCGCCATCCAATCACTGCGGCCATAAGGCTGGGCAGCCATGCATATTCCCATGGTCTCGGATGTGGAAGGTCAAGTCGGCGGAGGCTTACTACTGTGAATCCAAACATTCCAGCAATGCCAGGCAAGAGGCGACCAAACATGAACAGACCAATCAGTATGTGGAGAAACAAAGCTAGCCTCAATCGTCGTTTGTTGATTGAGCTGGAAAATGATATAGAAAAACAACTGATATAAAATGAGAACAAATGTAACAAATACAAGGAATGAGCACTGCTGCAAAAGATCTTGGAAATCAAAATTACAAAACTGTAAATGGTATGTGGTAATGATAATGATAACACACACGTTATCACTCACCCATCAACCTTCACATCTCTTAACTAGACTAACACAAGTGCAAGATCAAATTTACTGACCAAGAAACAATACTTACCACCCCCACCCCCCTTCCACCCCTCCTCAAATATACAAACATTAATCACTCCCAATCAGTTTGCCCAACAATCATTGCTTAACAGGAAAACCAACCACAAAGGGTGAAAGTCCCAGATCAGAAGGGAAGAGGAACATGTAAATGATCTGCTGGGAACACCATTCCTCATTGGGGAACTTGATGAGGCAATCAATAGAATGCAAATCAATAAAGCTACAGAATAGATGAACTAAGAGCAGAGCAAATCAAACATTTTTGCCCCAAAACCAAAGAACTGATACTAGAATTAATGAATTTATATATAGTAAACTTGCAGATACCAAAAAGCTGGAGAAAAGCTAGAGTCGTGGCACTGCTCAAACCTGGGAAAACACCAACAAAAGCCAACAATTTCAGACCTGTCTCGCTTCTATATCATCTAAACAAAGTATTTGAAAAAATTATATACGGTCGAATCCCAGGCATTATTGTTGATAAACAACCCAGAACAGAGGTTTTATAACCAGCAAAATCGTGATGTGGACAGATCCTTAACCTCACGCAACACATTGAGTACGGGTATGAGCGAAAGCAGGTGACAGAAGTTGCTTTTGTTGACCTCACGGCAGCATATGTCACAGTAATCAATCAACTACCGTTGACAAAAATATATAAAGTCACTAAGGACTGGCACCTAACTCAGGTAATCAAATGCTTCTACAGAATCGACTTTTCTAGATGGCGCAACTAGAAGAACAGCTTTGCACAAGGAAGTGTCCTGGCCCCTATGCTATACAATATATACACGAATGATCAACATGTTATGTTAGCCCAGGAACAAGACAGTTCATAAATATTTAATTGACACTGCAATAGCTGCACATGGAAAGCATTTTGAGGAAGTGGAGTTCGGACTTACAAAAGCTCTAGACAGAATGGCCGAATACTATGAGGAAAACCACCTCAAAGTCAATCCCAGTAAAACACAAGTATGTGCTTTCCACTTGAAGAACAGAGAAGCAACACGACAACTTCATATTAAATGGCACAGACAGGTACTTGGACATAGCGATACATCCAATGTAATGGACCACACATTATCGTATGAGGCACACTGCAATGCGGTAAAACAAAAAGTCAGCGCAAGAAATAATATAAGTCGCAATCTGACAAACATTGCATGGAGAGCATCCCCAACTGTGCTCCACACATCAGCCCTTGCACTATGTCTCTCGGCAACAGAGTATGTGGCACCAATATAGAATGCATCTACACACACCAAACAGATTGATGTGGCAGTAAATGAGATATGCTGAATTGTAACAAGATGCCTTAAACCGACATCAGTGGAAAAAAGTCTATGCCATCGCTGCTATCACACCTCCATATATTAAAAGACATGCCGCATCTGAAGTTGAGAGACAAAAGCAGTCCTGTTACCAGAGATACCCTCTTTTTGGATATACACCAGAATAAATACGACTGAAATCAAGGACAAGTTTTCTGCGGACACTGTACAGACCTCAGAACAGAGCCCGAGAGAAACTGCATAAAACATTGGCACCAAATGAATGGTGAAGATTATTTGGAGATTTAAAAACTTGCACAGGGACATGATTTGCCATATACTATGTGGAGATCTCTGAACAGGTTAAGAACAAGTGTGTCCAGGTGTGGGTCTAACTTGAAAAAGTAGAGATATGCAGACAATGAATATTGCTAATGTGGGGCCGTTCAGGACCCAGAACACCTCATTATATGTCCCAGGATGCAGGAATCCTGTGCAACGGAGTACCTGATGGTGGTAAATGAAAGAGCACTGCCAGTGGCTGGTTTTTGGGCAAAGACTGAGGTTGCTGGACATGGAAAGTAAGTAAGTATATTATATGTATACAATTTTATGGTTAAATCAGAAGTGCAATGGTCATAAAACTCTGGAAAACAATTTGAGATAAGAATGCACATATTTTGCTCGGGGAGATTTTTTTCAAACTCTGTAATAATTACTTCTTGAGTGAACTCCAGAGGCCCTTAATCAGGACGAAAGAATAAAACCACTGCACTTCTATGCTTGCCATACAAATTGACTAAAGAGCACATGGGGCTAGCAACCTCATAGAGTACAACAAATTACTCAAAAAACAACCACGCAAAGTACTTTGGCAGTCTTCCTTAAGGACATCAACAGCAGCAATGGTCCTATCCTTCAACTGGAGTGAAAAGAAAGGACAAGAAGAAGGCTAAATCCTTATTAAGTTGTGACTGTTTGTAGATACCTACTTGGACTACATTGGTCTAGAAATCTCATCACATTTTGACCACGAACAATTGAAAAATCCATAACCTCTAATGTTAAATCACAAACTGTATGGTCATGGTGTATTGTACCTAAAAAAAATAATTCACTTGTTTCAATGCATATGCTACGACACAATTTTTTTTTTTTCTTACAAAATTCAGTGCCGTTTCTGTTTTGCAAGCACCTTTCCGCAGCTCAAAACGTCCCCCTAACTGTTTTTATCCTAAACTTCATCTGCATTCATTGCTCATTTAGACTGGGACTCCAGACTCTCCAATATGTCTGTTGTCTTATTCTGGGCCTCAATAGCACTGTACAGTTTCTCTTCAAGGGAATTGGCTACATCCTTCACCTCAGCCTCAGATCTGTGTGCTGAGGGCAGTCCTTAAGTAGATGTGTTGCTGATATTATGCAAGCCTGCAGTAACATAGAATGGTGGCAACTATCATGAATGTGATGTACAGGTGGTGCCTCATTCTGCTGTGACCAGTTCGGAGACGAAGTATGATAACCTGGTTTTTTTCTGGACAGTTGGTAGTTTTAATTAGTATTTTTAATCTGCATACAAGATGTAACATCGGAGGGGGGAGGGGGGTGGTGGGCACTTACTGCGAAGAACGGACAATTGTTGGAGCACAGCAACAGCAATATGGTATGCTAGAGATAAGAAACAACCACGGGCATACCACCAACACGTTGGTCCGACTCCCTTGCATCCCGCAACAACATTTACGATGCTACAGATGGATGACTTATGATCCACTGGTCCACCGTGGCCCAAGACAGAGACAGTTGGAAGAGAAATTGGACCCCCAACGAACGGTGTAACCACCACTGAAGAACGGGACGTCCAGTGTAGTAAATCTGCATATTTGAAAATTGAAGTGTTCTTACTGCCACTACCTGTAGCGCCACTTTACCTGTAGTGCCCCTTTAATGTGGCTTTTCTTTCTTCGCAGTAGACCAGGTACTCTTCCTGTATGAGTTTCGCTTGCTTTTTAACTAGTCTGTGAGTTTGGGAAAACAATAATCTCTTGTTTAAACTTATAAATATTCACCAATCACCTTATTTTGTACTGCCATGCTATGCTCTCTCTGTGCCAGTGATCACTCCCGTCGGAGCCTTCTGGCCTTGAACCTCCTCTTGTTGCCATCTTCTTATGACTGCTATCAGATATTTAAAAAGTTCGAAATATGTTGTGTTTGATGTATTATGCCACTCTACCGGCTAGGTCAATGCGGGCGGTATGTTATCTTCGCCACTAGAAATATCAGGCTAGCAGTCACCGTCCTCCACCACTTCCGTTTCACTGTGATTGTCACTGCCCGCTTACACGGCGTACAACAAATATTAAATACATAAATATATACATTTTTGTTTGAAATCATACTTTTAAAATAGCTGTAACAGCAAATTTAAAAAATGATAATTAATAAAAATATATAATTCTTTTATTTAAATACAGACAGCATTTCGATTATTTGTTAACGGCGTGAGAGGTTTCCTTCCAGCTGAAGCCCATTTGAGGAACTGTCTACCAGCACACATACCGTGCACGTACGGTGAATCAACAATTAACGTGTGTGATGATTTTAATGTCGATAGGGCATTCACAAAGCATTATCTCAAACGTATCAAGATACATCCAGTGAATTTGTGGGAAGAATATCACACTTATCAGTAATCTATAATCGACTTTTAATAGCAGCCTATAAAAATGATGGGGAAAACATTACACCCATAAGTTCATTTGTAAACACTTTTCCTTCTTTGCGTAGCACCCCAGCTGTAGCAGGGATTTATCACGTACAGTTCCCTGTCCCTAGTCTTGTTTATCAATACTGTCGCTAATTTTCTTCCAGGACATTATATCGACTATCCAGTACCTTCTTTATTTGTAACCCACTACCGTTTTTTTTTTACTATAACTGCACACGGTGTCACAATAAATCTTAAAATAATATGCAAAGAAATGACGGGTGCTATTTTATGAAACAAATACTAAGCTTCCTTTGACTTCGCTCAGCATACGCCTGTTATCTTTTTTTTTAGCTTCCATACTGTTAATAACATTCTTCTGATAGAACCAAATGTCGATAACCTGCGATGATCTGCTATAGTTGTCCTTAAGCAACACTAACAGGGTTATCTTTATGTAGCAATGTCACATTTGTCTTCGTTCTCTATCCACAATGATTTGGGCATAGTGCCTTTATTTAATTAAATATGGTTTTTGCATTGATTATTTGTTGTCCATTTTGGAGCTTTTTTATTTCGCAATTGATGGATTACTTATGGATTACTGTAGATGGATTACTTTTCAACGTTATCTTTTACTGTGTCTGTAAAAGTACCAGTTGCGATACTGAAAGGGACCAATAATGGTAAAAAAAACAACATCGGAATGCAGGAACTGAAAGTAGTACTGTAGAAAATACAATTGAGTAAAGCACGACACCAGAAATTGTCAATTACTTGGGAACTGCAGGCGAGCTATTATTCCTGAAAGTTATCAGAGCAGCCTGGTACTACAAGACTATCCAAAATTGGGGGAGATTGCCAACATAATACCCATATTCAAGTTTGGTTACAACCGGCAATGTGAAAACCGTAAAGGCATATCTCTCTTTAGTGTTCCTGGCAAACTTTAGTCGAGGATTTTTGAGTAGAGATTATGAAATTTGGCAGCGCAATATATGGATGAGACCCAAAGCGGCTTCTGAGCTAACCAAAGTGCTCAAGACAGTATCTTCACACTTTTCTGCGTGGATCACGGCAGGACGGTTGGGACCGTTTGGTTAGGAAGAACATTTCAGTACCACTGATAAGCGTCATGCAGAGTTTCTGTGAAACATGTTGTGCAAGGACATCAAATCACAAGTCAGAGAAGTTCAAGACAACTAGCGGTATAAGACAGAGTGATGTTCTGTCCCACTATCGTTTCATAATTCTCCAAGATGATAAAAACCTAATGAGAAAACGAACAATTACTTACTGAGATGCTGGAATATGAGGTCAGTTTACATATCAGAGCTGGCGTGGCCTTTGTTACTAAATCAGAGGCACAACTATAAATCTGGAAGGAAGCGCTGGAGATGAGAGATATGACCATTAGAAGCTCCAAAAGAAAAACGTTGGTGATCTCAAATTAGAAGAAAAAAGCATGAGATTATGCTCGGAGACCCAGTTCTTGAGCAGGTCAATCAGTTTAAATATCTGAGAGCTGTACTAGACTGGAAAAGCGGGGGCATTAAAGAAGAGTTGGCTACCAGAAGAGCAGCATCTTGGAGACTTTTCCATGCATTAAGCCGAGGAGGTTTCCTCAACAAAAAAGAAATTGGGAAAAAAAACAAAAAATATGGCTGTGTACTGCTACTCCAATATGCTAGTCCTGACTTAGGATATGAGTTGTGGGCAATGCCAATGGCCTCGAGAAGAAAGTTTCAGGCCTCAGAAATGAGGTATTTAAGAAAGGTGGTCCAAGTGACAAGCAGGAATATGAACATGATCTTGAAACACAGTTCTACAGATCCTAGTGGAACAGTCTCAAATTTGATGTCTGCAATGGAGGTGGACCGGCTGCCAGGACAGACATAAGAAGCCAAGAATGCAGACCTCCAGGACGACGCATGGTTCGCTGGCAGGACAACGTTCGGAATCTCTGTAGGACGAAGGACTGGAACCGTGGAGATTACCACATCTTCTGTCTTGAAATCTCATTTGTCCACTTATGTTGTTAGAATTTGCAAAGATGTTCGATCGTCTTTTATCCTTTACATGTGTGATCCTTGTTATATTCAATCCACGCCTCGGTGATGATGTTCGCCCATCACGAGTGATGAAGACGTTTTCTATTTACGATCAACCAATCCTTTGAGTTGAGTGTTCTGCGAGTCGGAATTGTGGATGGGTGCGAAGATGGCTCACGAGTCCTATATGGGAATCTGTATAATCGCAGACAGTGAGGGCATGGAATGTTCGCTTCACAAGACTGTTAGTTCGCGTGCTTTTCTATTATGTCTCTGTTGTTCTGCTGCAGCAGTTTGATGCTGCCACTCTGCAGAAAGATGTGCGCCAGGTTGTACTGTCTTGCGCAGCATTTTCCCATGTTTCGAGGTTTATGCTGAAGGCCTTTAAAGACGTTTTAAGCGTGTCTTTAAAGCGCTTTTGTGGACCCCCCTAGAAGCTTTTTACCTTCTGCGTCTCGCTATAGAAGATTATTTTTGGTAATCGATAGTTTGGCATGCGAACCACATGACCCAACCAGCGAATCCATGATGGCATCATTACTAGGGATCATCGCCTCTGTAACGCGTCTTAAGCACCCCCAATCTATTTATTCTTGATCTTCATCTTGCTCCGAAGACGTAGTGTTTAGAGTTAAAGACTCGTGCAAGCTGCTTGAAAATCTGGAGGAATTCTTTCATGTGTCCAAACGATTTAACTCAATGAACGTAAATATGTCACGTCTGGCGGTGTCCCAATTTTCTGCCGGATTTTTTTCGTCATTCACTTTCTCTCTCTTCTAATGACCTTGTATTGCAAGTACAATATTTCACATATCAATTGTGTCATCATCTTAGAGACTGCCTCTGTTCACTTTTCGTTATTAAGACATTCGTGTATTAAACGTCAGGTAAAAATGCATTATACGCGCGGCAAAAATGGTTTTTTATAAAGTTAAGACTTCTTTATTGCTAATCAGTGAACGAAAAAAAAACCACACAATCTTTTTTGCACATCAAAATCGAACATAGTGGACAGAAGATGTAGCAGTGAATGAACTGGCATAAGTCAGCGACTCATAGCTGACTGCGTGGGTCAGGGTTAGCGAATCATAGGTGACCAAGATCCTATTCCAAGTGGTGGCCCTGGAAACAGTTTGCACCCGTGCAATGTGTCTAAGAGAATAGGGATCGAAGAGGGAAGTCAAACACTGTCCCAAAAATGTAGTGCTGAAACATGACCTACTTTAGATAACTACAGATAGCCATGGCTGAAATCAAATGTTTTAAGCCGAAAGTAGCAAACGTCGCAGATTTCTTTTAATCTACGAAACATCTTTGAAAATGTCCTTTTCAGGACGAACGCAGAAGAAGAAGAAAATGGAATACGTCATTCGATACACCTCTTTTAATCACAGGTATAGTCTTTTTTTCGTTCTATAAGAATGTATTGAACATAAACAAGTCATCAACATCCAGATCTGGCACGTTGAACAATGCTGAAATATACTACATATACTAGACAGGGCTAAATCTTACTAGCCATGGGCGTACCTAAAGAATTTGGTACCCTGGGTAAACTCTTCCCTCTCTCTCTCTCTCTCTCATAAATAATTTTAAACGATTTCAAGCAAAAGACTATACCGTAAAGTACCCGAAGAGAGTGGTTCCAGTGGCACCCCTTCCTGACTCTCATATGGGGGGGGGGGGAAGGGGGAGAGGGGAAGAGACCGCGCCATTCAACCCTCACTTAGTGCGCTACTACCAATGTGAAAATAAATACATGGTGTTCGCAATTATGTTTTGACACAATGTCAAATTGAACAATATATTCAGCATCTACTTTATTATATTTTGACTAAAGGATTTTGGTAAGGAGAAAGAACAGCCAGTGTGTTATTTGGGTCCAAACGGGGAGCACAGGATAGCAACATTGTAACATGCCTGGCATGTCATTATAGACGACTAAGCAGGTTTTGCGTGGGGCTGACTATCCGATCTTATAGAAATCATACGCCACAAGACAAGAACATAAATAATTCTGTATCACGTGGTTGCTGCTACTCGAAGCTACTCGTGCTGAGTTGACTTGGAACTCTTGACGAAGTTTCTTTGGTAGCAAATAACAATGGTTATTCTTACATGCCTTGGCATATCTGAGAAGGTGCGTCGTGGTTTCCTAACTGTAGTACAATGTGAGGTTACTCATTAAGCTCACCCCTATGGAGATTACAGTTTTGATCCCCACCCATTGTTAAGACTCGTGCGACACATCTTGTTTCCATGAGCACGAGCGAGGACATGGGGTTAGTTTTGATCAGTATGTTGTACATGATCCTGATTACTCCTCATTCACACACCCCTTGATGGAAGGAGAGCGACTAAATTGAATGACAAACAAAATAATTTTAACAAAATTCAAGGACAGCGCCTTTCATCATGTCCTTTGCAGAACGTCACTCTCACAACAGCCGATCTGTAGGACTCTCGATCTCTAGCCAAAACTCCCGCCTCTGTTGTTGTCATCTTCAGGACCTCTGCGATGTCTTGTGTCCATCTTCTCCCCTGTTTCGCTTTCCAACCACCTTCCAGTATAGTTCTATCCAGGCTATTATGACGTTTCTTGTGGCCCGAATATTTTAGTTTTCTGGACAAGATATTGTTTACTAACCAATTTCCATCGATATCCAGTTCTTGTAGAATATCTGAATTATGCCATTTTCGCTATCCATGGTATTTTGAGCACCATTCTGTAGCCTTTTAGTTCAAAAGATTCAAATGCTTAAGTGTTTGTGTGGTGGTCCACGTTTCACATCCCTACGTTGCCACAGGGAAGATGCAGGATTTTTATGTTCGTAATTTTATTAGAGTTCTGCCATAAGTTTTTAATTTTGTTCAACATCTACATTGCCATAGCCATTGTCCGTCTGACGTCCTTCAAGCAATCTCCATTGTCGCCCATGTATTCTCTCTTCTTCTTTTTCTCTGTTGCTTCCTATTGTCGCTTTGAAATCTCCCACAATTATCAAATTTCTTTTCTCTACTTTATTTACAGTCTCTTGTAAATCATAGTCAAACTAGTCTATCTCTTCTTCCGCTGCCGCTGCAGTTGGTGTGTAACACTCACTTGTATTATTGTGGAGTTTCTGTTTTTCTTTTTAAATCTAATATTAATCGTTAACTGGATTGTATCCAAGCAGCGCTGCAGACACCTTTTCGATAAGGAAACCAACTCCACTATAATCACTCCTGTCTCTCACTGAGAACAAACATTCTCATGTGTGAACGCTGAAATGGCCCTGGCCCGCACACCTGTGTTCCGAGATCCCCAATAGGTCTACTTGAGTTCTCTCCATTCTCTTCTCAATCATGATACGTTTTTTTTATATATAGACTTTTCGTGTTACATGTTCTGATTCTTATTTTTTTTGTTCAGACCAGCGCCAGGGCTTTCCACTGTATTCCTGTCGGGCTTTTGGCCTTTGGCGAAAATAATATTGTACAAGAATTAGTCAGCCTGCTATTTCCTACCCGGAAGTGTGTACTTCGTGTACTAACTTCCATTAATAGATTCATAATTTCTTCTTGCTAACCGTCAGTTGTCGATGAATCACAGAAAACGTAATGAAAACTCGTCTTAAATACAAACAAAATTAAGTTAGACTGATCAGCAGTCTAAATTTTGGTATATGGACGGAATCCATTCACCGTCGACATATTTATTTAAATTAGGCAGACGCACAGCTTAAGTCGTAAAAGATTCGAAAGGGACGAACAACGACAAGAAAGTAAAATTCAACTTTCTCGACATCACTCAATCATCTCAAGTTCTGTGGACTAAACCTCACTTACTATAACAAGTTCTGCCAAATTGTCAAGAATAACGAAATATTTACAATGTTCAAAAGCGGACCAAATTATACCAAACTTAAAACTAACATGAGGCTGATTGTTAATAGACTCAAACTATTGGAAAAGAAGAAGACTGAGATGGCACTGAAGGCCAGGAAAGAAATTGCCGACTATATTTCTGCTGGTAAGGAAGACAGAGCGCGAATCAGGGTGGAGCATATTATCAGAGAAGATTATCTCGTTGAAGCAATGGAGCTGTTAGAAATGTACTGTGATCTCTTGTTAGCAAGATTTGGATTAATACAAACACAGAAGTAAGTCAAAGAAGCAAACTTGTAGTTGAAGTTGTAATTGTTGTTTGAAAATGTTTGTAGTTTGTTGTACAATGAAATGATAACATTAACAATGTCTCGACAATAGTATCATATTCATATTGAATTGCATTCAGTTGAGTTAGTCATTAAGACATTACTAATGATTATTATTAGTAATATTACTATTATTAATTAGTTTAATTTCTTTAGATTACTTACTGATTAGACTAAGTATTTATTTTATTTCAATAAGAGGTGTACCACACTAACTAAAATGTCTTTCCACCATTCAAGACCTGGAAGAACAAGAATGTTGAATTACAAACTCACAAAAATGAAAAATTATATCAAGTTTCAAAAACACTGCTAGTACTAGTGCTAAGTCAGTAGTAAATGCTTAATGGTCAGATTTGGCTTTACTCAGTATTTTATTTATTATAAGTGTCTTAGTCTTATTAATATTAGACTAGTATAATGAAATAGTCTAAATAACACCATAAGTCAAAGTGGCATAATGACTGTTTTATTTAATTTAATGTAGACTATAATCATTATTTAGAATTTAGTTGATTCTGATATTAGTAAATTAAAATAGTATATGTGTGACAAAATGAGTCTAAAGTACTCTAATGTCTGTTTTGTCTCCTGGCAATGTGCAGCATAGAACATCGTGCAGTCCAACTTTACTCCCAAGTATTTGGAGGCAGTGCTGTGTTCCAGATCTTGTCCTTGCCATTTGATCTGTAACTTTCTGTTCGCCTCTCTGTTTCTGAGGTGGTAGGCGCATGCTTGAGTTTTGTGGGATTTGGTTTGAGGTGATTTTTATGGTAATATAGAGCAAGCCAGCAAGGGAGTTTGTCAATTTCTGTTTGACTTCTTCAAAACTCTTTCTATGGGCAGCTACTGCTATATCATCGGCATATATGAGTTTTGTCATCTCTGTAACTGTAACTATAGGTTCGTTGTTGGTGTATATATTATACAGCATAGGTTCCATGACACTTCCTTGTGCCTGTCCATTCTTTTTAATTTCACCATCGCCTTTTTTTACCCCCCAAAAGTGATGTAGGATCATCTATTCTGCAGGATACATTTAATGAGGTTTGTTTGTCGCCAATCCTTTGTCATAGCTTAGCAAACAACTTCTCATGGTTTATGGTATCATATGCTGCACTTAAGTCAATAAAAGTTACTCCTGTGATCTGTTTGCATTCGTAGCAGTCCTCGATTAGTTGTGCCAGGTTAGGGATCTGACTGCAGCTTGATCTTCTAGGCCTGAAGCCTGCTTGCTCCTTGATGAATTTCTTGTCTATGAAGGGGGCAATATGGTTCAGGATCATTCTTTCAAAAACTTATACAGATGACACAGTGAAACTGGTCAGAAGTTCTTAGGTTCTGATGGTTTTTCCTGGATTTAGCAGAGCAACCACATGGGATTTTCTCGATTTTTAGGAATTTGCATAGAACCGATGCATGTGTTGAGAAACTTCAGCAGCCATGTGATAGTTTCTGGTCCAAAGCTTTAAATTTGCTCTGTCCTCAAGTCATCTGGGCCAGCTGCTTTTTTGTTTTTCATTTGATGTATTCATTTAGTTCTTGCAAGGAGAAAGGTGTCGCCAATATATCATTCTCCTGTTTACAGTCTCGCTGGATATTGGTTTGCTCTGCGTTTTGAGTGGTGTTCCAGTTCAGTAGTAATTGGTGGGCTATTTGATTGGGGTGACCCGTGTTATACTTGCAGGAGCGCTCGCCGAATCATTACTTAAATTTTTAAGTTTACAGGCGCGTCTACTGTTTTGTTTCAAATCAAGATATTCCATCAAGACATTTTTCTGTTTTTGACTTTGATATGGCATGTAGTAAGTCTTCCCCAGCCTGGATGGTTTCATCAGAAAGATGTTCACTTTTAAATAGTGATTGGTTATGCTCAAATAGCTGATTTTTGCAGCCCCTTGGTATGTGGTGTCTAGAAATTCTTTTTACGAGTTTGACAAAGGCCTCATATTATATTTTGCAGGGGTTCATTCTGTTTTATGCACCTCTTTGTCTAGGTCATAGCCGAGTGGACCTCATTTGGCTCATTGGAAGTTAAAGCATCTTTTGAATGGTACGCTTTCCGTTAAGTTCTTAATGAAAACTCCTAAAATGTGTTTTCGTTTTTGTGCCTGCCTTTCATTTTAAATTTATTAAAAAAAATAAACACTTTTTCAGAACACTACAGTGATTAATCAGGTTCAAATATTAAGAACAATGTGTTATCATTATCTTTAGTTTGTACCAGACTCAGGCGTGGATAAGCAAAATAAGGAACAGCAAATAATACAAATTGTTTAGACTGAAATTACAAGTTTTTACTTAATGTCTTCATACTGGTTTAGAATAGTCTGTATACAACTAGTTTCATTTACCTTTCCCTGCTCTAAAAACTATTGCGTATCAATCTATTTTTGAATTCATTAATTGTCTCTGCCTGTGCTTCCTGTGGCAATGCATTCCAAGCATTCACTCCTCTCTGACTAAAAAAATATTTACTAATATAGATGAATTTAAATGACCAAATATTCTCTTCTGACTATATAGGGCCCGAATTCAGGGCTTGATAGACCCTTAAATCCCCTAGAACTTACAAGGCTATGCAAATAATGATCTGCTTTAATGACATAACTCTGGAATCCAGACCTAAGTTGATCAAATTCAACTAAATCAGATTTTGGGTACCTTTGTTTTCACCATTTTGCCTGTCAATTGTATTTTGTTTGGATAGGAGCGCGTTGGTTTTGTCCCTTTCAGCTCAACTGTTTGGGTGACAGATTGTGACTTTGTGAATAAAACCTGGATTGTGAATGAGTTGAAGGAGGGAAGACACCAGGTGCAGTTAATCTGGGAGGGCACCAGGTGCAGGTAATCTGGGAGGACACTAGGTGCAGGTAATCTGGGAGGACACTAGGTGCAGGTAATCTGGGAGGACACTAGGTGCAGATAATCTGGGAGGGCACCAGGTGTAGGTAATCTGGGAGGGCACCAGGTGTAGGTAATCTGGTCCTCATCTGATTACATGATTGTTTACTACTTAGTAGGGGCACTGTCACCATTCCAACTTAAGATAACATGCCTCCCATTTGCTTTTTCTGTTTGACAGTAATAACTATGAATATGCATTTAATGAGACACTCAGAACGCATATTGGAAAACGAGCATGAAAACAAATAGAGCTTCATAATTAATTACATGAGTTTGTAATATGTATGATTATTGTGAAAAATACATCATGACATATTTTTGCTTTTCCACCAGAGAATTAGATCCAGGCCTGGAAGAATCTATTGCTAGCATCATTTGGGCCACTCCTAGGCTGCAGGTGGATGTTCAGGAGCTGAAGTCTGTCACTGATGAGTTTACCAAAAAATACGGCCAAGAATTTGCTCAGCAATGCAGAGGGAATAAACGCAGCAATGTCAGCGAAAAGGTGGTTTATGTTTTCAAAGCTACTTGTACCAAATTCTTCATTCTTGATGTTTTTTGTAGAGGGTTACAGTTGCTCTTACATCCCGAGGTGTAAACCTGAGTTACCCTGACTGTAGGGCAGTGCCAGGCTCCTCAGTAAGCTCACCACTATGGGGTTCAGTGTCATTTGTACCACGTTGTCCAGACTGCTGTGACAAAGCCTGTTTTCAGGAGTGCAACAAGAATGAGTGGTGGTCAATATATTTCACCTGGCCATGATGGTCATATTAAGCCAGTTTTGTAGTAAGAGCGGTATTATCATATTTTAGTATTAACAGTTAATCTATTGCAAAAATTATGAGAAGAGGAGGTGGGAGGGTTGTGTGAAATAAAAACCTGGCTTGAACATTGTGTTGTGACTGCTAGGGTAAGGTACCTTTATTTCTCAGACCTGTAAGAATCAATCACGAGCGCAGGCAGACTTCAGGAAACGCTACTCAACTATGGACCAACTTCACACAATCTACTACTTAATTGAGAAAGCATAAAAAGTATAAATGTCCCTGTGTTTGTGGACTGAAAATACCTTTAAAAGCATTGAGTTAAATGCAGTGGTGAATGCTGTGAGAAACCAAGACATTGATGAAAAGCATACCAACTGATAGTAGAGATTTTTTGTTTTTTTTTGTTTTGCGTTCGCCTTATTTATCTATTTCCCAAGGCGTGTGTGCGTTACACTGTGGTTTTTATTTTGCGCCTGTCGGCCCAGTGCATCCGACTTCAGCATGCATTTTATGTAAGGGTCTGCTTCCTCCTGCATTTTCTAAGGGTTTGCTTCCCTGGGGTAACGGCCGGTGCTGTGAAGGGGATCGAACCCAGCACCTTCTGGTTGTGAGCCGTGTCACTTAACCACTAGGCCACGCCGTCCCCATAGTAGAGATGAATGTGAACTGCTCAACAGATTATTACCTTATTTTACCAACCAAAAACAACAGAGTGATGCAATCCCCCAACACTGTTCACAGCTGCTCTTGAAATCTTTAGAAAACTAAATTGGGAAGATAAAGCCATCAACCTAGACGGAGAAATACTCACCAACATTAAGTTTGCTGATGATATAGTCATCTTCAGTCACATTGTCGTAGAAGACATGTCAGTAGGCCTTAAAATAACTCCACCATCGCCGATGATAAGCTCGGATGTGAAAAGAGGAAGGTTGAACATGGGGCCAGCTCCCCACCTCGTCAAAAAACGATTGCTACAAAAACGACAACCAAAACAAACCAAAAGCCGTCCTTGAAGGGAAAGGTCCCCTTAGCAGGGCCTATGATGCAGCTCATCCAAATCTGAAAGGAAGCTGGACTGCCAACTACCTTTCTTTCGATAAGGAAGCCTTCCAGACACGACACCTGGAATGTTAGAACTATGTGGTATTAAGGGAAGACAGCACAGATTGCAAAAGAGAGGGACCGATATTGCATAAGTATCCTTGCGCTGAGTAAGACTAGATGGACTCAGTCGGGAAAGGTACTACTGGCAACAGGGCAGACTGTGATATACTCAGGACATGAGGAAGAGAAATATGCACCACACACAGAGGGAGTGGCCCTTATGCTATCAGTGGAGACGCAAAGTGCACTCATAGAGTGGAGAGCAGCTGGACCACGACTGTTGATGGCTACATTTAGAACAAAGAAAAAGAAGGTTAAACTAAATATAATTCTGGGATACGCCTCAACAAATGAAAAGGAAGAAACAGTTAAAGGGGTTTTCTACAGTGGATTACAGCAACTAGTGGAGGAGACAGGGAGGAGTGATATGAAGAGACCATGGGGGAGGGAGGGACTAGGAGTCCTAAACGAAAACAGAGAGGTTTGCAGATTTTTGTGCAGGAAACAAATTGGTCATAGGAGGAAGTATGTTTGCACGCAGAGTCATTCTTCTTCTTCTTCTTTGTACGCTGTCAAATGTCAACCTGCAGGTTGTAACGTCATCATACAGCGATATACGTTGTGCTGTTTCGTTAAACCTGTGGCCCAGTGCATCCGATTTCAACAGGCGTTTCTGTAGGGATGCTCTCCTTAGCCTTTGGCTGTCCCCAGCCTATCTGCAAGGCAGCAGTTGTTTGTGGTCAGAGTTGTCTTGCAGGACTATCGAGTCTTCACCACTCGTGTCTATAGGGTGTGGTGATGATATGATATGATCGACTGTATGTACTAGTTTGTACTGTCCCTGAAGAGAGGTAGTCCAGTGTGTCTGTGTCCCAGGATCGTCACGTCCTGCCAGAAACATATCATATGCACGTGAGAGGGGTATCTCTTTGCTCCCTTTATTTTCTCGGCTCCTCTGCAGTGATGGTACGCCTAGCATTCTCCGCCACCTGGGAGGTTGTCACAATAGGGCAGAGGTGCAATATCCGCTGGCCTGCATCTCTTCTGCGTCCATTGTGATGACTGATAGCAGACAGAGGTAAAGAGCGAGGCAGGAGTGCATTTAACCAGGGGACAAACCTGGTCATGGCATGGAGATGTTGTTCGCCTGGTGTGCGGACATATCTCATGATCAAGGGCTGAGTCTCAACAGTTCGCAGTGAGGTGGCTGCTCTACTGCTTACGACACCCCGACCGAGAACTAAGTCTTCTACTAGTGGTTTCACACCTCAACGTCGTATGGGGTGAATATCGAGCAGCTCTACGCCCGCTTTGATCGGCGGGACGGCAGAGACCTCTTTCTGCGGCTCGACCGGGTCATTCTGAGACGCGAGCCCCAGGTCCCAACCATATCGTTGCCTCTCGTCGCAGTGGTGCTGAGATTCATGGCGGGATTCCGGCTTAGAGGCGTTCGGCCGTAGTCCCTCAGATGGTAGCCTCGCACCATTGGCTAATCAGTCAAGCACGTGGACCAAGTGTCTGAGACCTGCGATTCCTCTCGAATTGAGCAGGATTACCATAGCAACGCCCTGTCATTAGTAGGGTAAAACTGACCTGTCTTCTGAGGGTCTAATACCAGCACCCGTTCCCGATTAGACCCAACGAATCAAGAGAGAGCTATTAGTCAGTCAATGACCAAGTGTCTGAAAGCTGCGGTTCCTCTCGGATTGTGCAGGATTACCGTAGCAACACCCTGTCATTAGTAGGGTAAAACTGACCTGTCTTCCGAGGGTCTAATTCCAGCACACGTTCCCTATTAGACCCAACGAAAGTGCTCTCGGCCTGTCAATCATTTCAGTGTTGGCGTGTTGAGTCAAATTAAGCCGCAGGCACAGAGCCATTCATACAGCAACATAGGTATCCCCAGACCAGAAAATGAAAAATCAGATTGACCACATCTGCGCAAACTCCAAATTTAGACTGTCATTATTCAGGCCACTTTTTAGTGATTGCGAAGGTACAGCTGAAGTTAAGGATAAACAGACCGATGCAAGTCAGCTGGACAAGGCACTGTGTACAATACTTGAAAGAAGATAAGAAAAACGAGTTCCGCATAAAACTGAATAAATATCAAGCACTGAAGCTGCTATATGAAGGGGCCAGCATTGAGGATAAATGGGAACAAGTACAAAGTACATGGAAAATAGCATGTGAGGATGTGCTAGGAATGAAGAAACGGCAGCATAAAGAATAGATAAAAGCAGAAACAATCAATAAGATCGAGAAGAGGCGAAATAAGAAATTGGCCTTATTAAATAGTAAAACATGAAGCCCATGGTGGAAAGCCTAAGCAAGGCAATAATGCAAGCCGCCACTGAAACCATCCCAAGAGGAGCTAGGAAAAACTATAAGCCCTACTGGAATGATGAGTTGCAGAAAGCGGAAGATACAGTAACAAATGCTAAGAACATGGCAGAGCGAGAACAATCCATGGAGGCTAACATCGCCCTCAAAGCCACCACGGCGAAATACAAACACACTCTCAAGCAAACAGCAAGAGAAAGCTGGAAAAATAAAACGGAAAGCCTAAACCTGGACAAAGACGGGAACAAGCTATGGAAGCTAGTCAGAGCCATGAACGACGAAACCCCGTCAAACAAACATATTACCATCAAGCAGGGCGAAAACTTGCTCACAGGTAAGAAAGCCGCAAACGCTTTTGTCGATCACTATGCCAGAGCAAACCACATCGAGGTCCCTGCAGATAAGCATACAGACATTAGCGAAGAGCTAAAGGGGCACGACAACATCAATACGGCACCTGTAGAGCACATGATGGCCAAATTAACAATGAGCGAAATGGAAGAGACTATGAGAACATTAAAGAAAAGGAAATCTCCCGGAAAAGACGGGATAACAAACGAAATGCTGATGGGGCTGGGCCAAACAGCGAAGAGGAAACTGCTATCGGTCCTGAACCAAAGCTGGAAAAGGGGAATTGTACCCCAGGCATGTAAAGACACAATACTAGTACCAGTACCAAAAACAGGAAAGGACAAAACAGATCCAAATGGATACAGGCCCATCAGCCTACTGAGCTGTGTCGGCAAGCTGATGGAACGTATGATAAACACCAGACTGATGTGGCATCTGAAAGAAAAACGAATACTAATTCCACAGCAAGCCGGCTTTAGACAGCACAGATCCACTGAGGACCAGGTCATTGTCATAGCCCAGGAAATAGAAGATGCCTACCAGGCACAGAAACACACAGTAGCTGTTTGGGTGGATCTGGAAAAGGCATTTGACAAAGTCTGGAAAGACGGACTTAGAGTCAAGCTAAGAAGAAGTGACGTTTGTGGGAAAATGTACAAGTGGATCAACCACTACCTCAAACAAAGAACGGCCAGAGTCCAAGTACAAGGGCAGATGAGCAAAAAGGTGACACTCGAGCAGGCAGTACCCCAAGGGGGAGTACTGTCACCCACACTCTTCCTGGTATATATAAACGACATTACAGAGAATATACCGAGGAGAGTCCATAGCTCAATGTTTGCAGACGATCTGGCTATGTGGACCTCTGAAAAGAATCTCACCATAGCAAGAAATCGGATGCAGACGGCCCTAACATCGCTGGAAGAGTGGGCGAACTCATGGCTGGTCAAAATAAACGAGGAGAAAACCACATGCACAATATTCTCGCTTTCATTAAAACCCCAAAATACCAAATTAAGTCTAAATGGCAAATTCCTGCAGCCAAACGACAACCCAACCTATCTGGGAGTCACATTTGATCGGCGCATGACATGGAAAAGTCAGATTGAGAGAAACCGAATGAGAGCCAGAGAAAGAATGGCAATCATGAGGAAACTTGCTGGCACAAGCTGGGGAGCAGACGAAGGCATACTAAAGAAACTGTACACTGGAAGAGTGAGACCAGTTCTCGAGTATGGCATTGCGGCATGGACAACAGCAGCAAAGGCGAACTTCGATAAAGTTAGCAAACTTCAAAACCAAGCCATGAGAGTTATAACAGGAGGCATGAAGTCAACGCCAATTGTAGAACTTGAAAAGATTACAAAACTGCAATCCATGACCGATAGAAGAGACTGCAGAGCCCAGCTGCAGGCAGAGAAACTCAGAAGACTGACTGACCATCCAATGCACCAGAGACTAAACAATTTGGGAAATGGGAAACTAAAGCGGAGAAACTTTGCAGAAATAGCCAAAGCAAAGATGCACGAAGATCCCATAAACGCGCTAACAACACCAAAACCCATCACTACTTTACGAAAACCTACCTGGAGGCAGGATATATTTCCAGAGGTGGTAGAAAATATACCAGGTATTGGAAACAAAAACTGCCAGACTGAAAAAGAAAGGAGAGATACTACCCTAAGCTTCATATCGAAAAGCTACCCAAGCATGGACTGGACCCATGCATACAACGACGGTTCTGTAACAAACACTACACAGAACGGAGGGGCAGGAGCATTCCTGAACCTACCAAATGGCAGACAAATAACACTGTCATTCGCTACTGGTAAGTACACAAGCAATTTCAGAGCGGAGGCAGAGGCACTGAGGGCGGCAGTGGAAGAAATGGTGACACACAATGAAAATGAAAGCCATATAGTCCTGCTTACAGATGCTCTCGCCGTAGTCACAGCGCTAAAAAGCCAGAAAAACACTGAGCTTAATGACTTAAGAGCAGCACTCTGCAAACTGTGCCAGCAGTCCGCACCAAAAAGGGTGGTGGTACAGTGGGTCCCATCACACTGCAACATCCAAGGCAACGAGAAGGCAGACAGACTGGCAAAAGAAGGTGCAAGACTACCACAAACAGATACCAGTATGACGTACGAAGAGTCAAAACGGCTTATCAAAGCCAGATACATGACCAAATGGGAAACCGAACATACTGGTTACACCAAAAACGATGCCTATTACCAGTTGAACCGAAGAGAGCAGGTCGTTGTCTTCAGACTTCGCACTGGCCACAATAGACTGAGGTACCACCTATTCAACAAATTGAAGATAGGTGGTACCGACGATGCCCGTGCGGTACTGGCAAAATGACCGCTGAACATCTGCTGCAGAACTGCCCGACATACGAGGATCAGAGAGAGCAGATGTGGCCATCACCAGTGGAACTGCAAGACAAGCTCTATGGCAGCGGCGACAGCCTCAGGATGATCGCCGCTTTTTTCGAAAAAATAATGGTTACTGTCTGACTGCGTACGAAGAAGAAGAAAGAAATAGTAAAACGAGAGCTGCAAAAACCACGGCATAGAAAGTGTATGTAGAGAGCAACAAGGAGGTTAAAAAGAGCATCAAGGCGGACAAAAGGCGTTACATTGATGGTCTGGCGAAGGAGGCTGCAGGAAAGGGAAATGTGAAAGGTTTATATAAGGCTACCAAGAAACTATCGGGAAAGTATCGACAACGAGGTAGACCAATCAAAAATAAACTTTGAGAAATGATCACTAACCTTGAAGAACAGTAGAAAAATTTGGTAGAATACTTTGAAAAGATTTTGTAATGCTAGAAAGGTTTAAAAAGGCAGTGGATAACAAGATAAGGAATGAGCAGGTGGGCGTCAACAGAATAGATCATGCATTGACCAGATAGCCACATTGTTGATAATTGTTGAGCAATCTTTGGAATGGAATTTGAGCTTGTACATCAATTTTGTTGATTATGAAACGACTTTCGACAGGTTGGACAGAGATATACTCTGGAAACTACTGAGGTACTATGAAATTTCTCAAAAGCTCACAAACATATTTAGACAGACGTATGATAGTATGCACCATTATACACGAAGGGCAACTTACAGAGTCATTCAAAATTAAATAGGGGTACTGTTGCCTTTTCTGTTCATTCTGGCAGTTGACTGGATTATGACAGTAACAACAAATGAGAGAAATGGAATTCAGTGGACCTTGAATAAACAGCTGGAGGACCTTGATTTTGCGGATGATATAGATTTCTGTCCCAAAGCCAAATGCAAAGGAAACTGGATAGATTGAATTATACCTCTAAACAAGTCTGTTTGAAGATCCATGAAAAGACAAAAGTAATTAGGGTCAATGCAGCAAACAGAACCAATCAGGCTAAGAGGAACACCACTGGAAGAGGTAGAAGTAATTACATACCTAGGAAGTATCGTCAATAAGAAAGGAGGGACATCGAGAATATACAAACAAGGATACAAAAAGCAAGAGTTGTGTTCGGCATGTTGAAACCCACGTGAAACTCCAAGAAAATAATAAGGAAAACAAAAATAAGGATTTTCAATTCAAATGTGAAGTCCTGCTATATGGAGCGGAAACCTGGAGGATGACAAAAAAAGCAATGACAGGAGATTGCAGGGTTTTGTCAACAGATGCATGAGAAAGATTCTTGGTATACAATGGTGTGACAAAGTTACAAATGACAAGACTGGGAGAGAGCAGGACAAGGTAAATTGGAACAGGAAATCTGAGGAAGAAAGTGGAGATGGATGGATTATATATTAAGAAAGCCCAATGCCAGTATTACCAGGTAATCCCTGTCATGGAACCCCGAGGGAAAGAGGTGCAAAGGCAGATCAAGGAGTACATGGAGATGAGATCTGGAGGTGGAAGTAAAAAAACAAGGAAAAGCTGGAAGGAAATGGAAAAGATTGCACAGGACAGAGCTGCTTGGTGAAGGCCTATGCACCCCTGGGTGATAGAAGATGAAAGAGAGGCCTTAAAATTAATATAAAGAAAACTCAGTACATACTGAACACGTTTTATCCACACGAGAAGCTGCAGCTAGGACATTATCTCGTCAGAAATATGAATTCATACATTTAAACAGACCAGGCAATATGTATGTCCACATATTAAATCTGTATGTTTCATGCAGGAGAGCTGTAGGATGACTTCACCCGCATCAAACCCATACTTCAGCAGATAGAAAACACCAAGACATGAGTCCGCACCTTGAGAATGGTTATTTTAGCAGGGTATCTGGCTGTGTATTATGAAACCTACAAAAATCAGATGCAGAGAAGCTTTGAGTTGCTAAAAAGGCTCTGTACTGAACCAAATTCATAACATCGAAATTCAAACACCAAACCTCTTTCAATGACAGTAGAATTAATAAAATACAGCTGGGTTGTACATGTAGTATACATGCCTGATACAGATGGGCATGAAAAGTGACAGTCTTTACAACTTTAAACATCAACTTGGTTGCCCACCAATGAGATGGGGATATGGCATGAGTAAAGCTTTTGATCCAACATGGTACTCCAAGGCAAAAGGCTGAAATAAGTTGAAACAACTGTTGGTATTATATATTTATCTATGTTCTTTGCGCTCCAAGTACGGCGCATAAGGCAGAAACAAATAATCTCCAGTTGGAACGGTGTGACGTCACTGTTTTTAGATCTTGTATGGTGTTGAGGCCCATAGTTGAGCCCTCTCAGATGATTGTTCTTCTGAGTGTTTCCTTGGGTCTCCCTCTTTTCCGAACGTCCTTTGGTGTCCATTTGAGTGCTTGCAATGGAAGACGGTTGTTGTTCATTCTAAGGACATGTCCAATGTATGTCCATCATTTTTTCCAGATGATGGTCGACACGTATATTTGGTTTGTCTCTATTCTTATCGAATCATTGCTTATGAACTGGTCCCAGCGTATATTCAATAATTTTCTTAAACATTTATTTTCAAAGATATTTAGTTTGTTTTCTAGCGCCTTTGTTGTCTTCCAGCTTTCACATCCATATGTCAGAACTGATATTATGATTGAGTTGAATATGAGTTTGGTATATTTGCTGAGTGTCGTTGATTTCCAGATGTTGGGGAACTGATTAAAGGCGCATGCGGCCAAAGCAATTCTAGTGGAAATTTCTTTCGTGGCATCTCCATCTTGTGTCATTTTGCTTTCCAGGTATGTGTAGTGTTGGACATTTTGTAGAGATTTCCCACGCAGCTTGATATCAACCGTTGCAGTTGTGGAAACCATGATTTTTTTCTTTGAGGCATTTACTTGAAGTCCAATCTGTTCTGACAATTAGCATAGTCTATCTATATTTTCTTGTGATTTTTTCATTAGTGGTACATAGTAGCACTATGTCGTCTGCAAAATCAAGATCTTCTAAGGTCTTGTTATCTGTCCATTCTATGCCTAAATGCTTATCATCGGCATAGTGTTTCATAATCCAATCTATAGCTATGCCAAATAGTAGAGGTGATAAAATGCATCCCTGTTTTACGCCTGTTTTTATGTTAAACTATTCAGTGCTGCCTTAGGTTGTTCAAACACAGCATCATGAATTATCATATAAGGCCTTGATAATATTTGTGTATTTTGAGGGTAAGCCATAGTTCTTTAGAATTTTCCATAATGTTGGACAGTGTATACTGTCAAAGGCCTTCTGGAAGTCAATGAAGTTGATGATTAGTGGGGATTGCGTTTCTACTGATTCTTCTATGATAGTTCTGAGAGTTTTTGTCATTTTCAAACTTACACATCCACATGTTAATACTGATATTATTTTGGAGTTAAATAGTCCTAGTCCAGATTTCACATCCACATGTTAATACTGATATTATGTTGGAGTTAAATAGTCCTAGTCCAGCTTTCACATCCACATGTTAATACTGATATTATGTTGGAGTTAAATAGTCCTAGTTCGATATATTTCATCTGTGGTTATGTTATAAGAGTATTTTTATTTTTTTCATCATCCAGGTCATGCACAAGTTGTCAGTGCTGCCACCACCTAAAGCACTAGTGGAACGTTACATGGTAGAGATTGCAAAGACATACAATATCCCTTTTGTACCAGACCCTTCAGCAGAGCATCAGGATGACATGTTGACAGCTGAGAATTTATTGACAGAAATTGATGCTGACAGGAATAACCAGGGATGGAGTGGCCCCAGTGGAGGAATAGGGGCACCTCAACCACACTCTTATCCACCTGTCATGCCTATGCCACATTTGGTAAGTGCTTACCATATTGTACTGTTCTGTTTAGCTAGTGTTTTTTCATTACGGGTTAGTTTATAGTGACAGTAGTAGGAATACAGATATGAGTTTATAGTGAGAGTAGTGGGAAAAAAGATATGTTTTAAACCTATTCAGTTTTAAGTGGTCAAAAGAGTAGTAATCAATTATGAAATGGTTTTGTCCTGTGGAAAAATAAATATTTTTCTTTAATTTAAAGCTAGTGTTAATATACTGCTTGCATTGCTAATTATTGTTATTGTATGTGTTGTAATGTTATATTACTCATTCTTTGTTAGTCTAGTGATAACTAGGATATAATTTTGTGTTAGAGATATTTAAAAAATAAATATTATTACATGTAGAGAAATATTGTACTGTAATTATGAAAACTGTTAATGCTCTTCCTTGCTGTAATATGTTAATTGATCATATTAACCTAATATTTCTACAAGCTGAGACAATATATTAATGTTTGTAATATGATAATTTTGTATTTGTTGTACTTTATAATTATACATTCTTTCTCTCAATCTTATGTTTTGAAACTCCTTATGGGTAGATCCAATGTGGAGCATAGTTACAGAATGGAAGTGAACAATATTAGAAAGATAGAAAAGGAAAGGGACCTAGGGGTTATAATAGATCATACAGGTAAGGTGAGTGAGCAAGTCCAGGTAGCAGGGAAAAAGGCAAATGTAATGTTAGGTATGATTAAAAATAAATATTAAACATGGGAGCAAGAAAGTAATAGTCAAACTGAATAAAGCATAAGTTTGACGTTCATGGACAGTAGATTGGAATACTGTGTACAGGTGTGGAGTCATTATCGTAGAGGGTATAGACATGCTAGAAAGGATACAAAGAAGAGCGACACTATTGACAGTGGGATTACTGTTATGAGGAATGAAAAATTGGCCTGCAGTGTCTAGACAAGAGATGAATTCGAGGTGACAATGTAGGTTTATAAGATAATAAACGAAAAGGATAAATAGACTATAACAAGTTTTTTCAAAATACAACTACCTACAAGAACAAGAGTGCACAGCTACAAATTAATTAAAGATAGGTTTAGATTAGATATACGAATTTTTTTGTATAGTCAGAGAGTGGTGAATGCTTGAAATGCATTACCACAGTAAATAGCGGATGCAGTGTTAATTAATGCATTCCCCCATTAGATATAATCTAGACTTTACCAGGGTTGGAACAGGCCTCTTTCTACACATAGATTTGTATCCTAACCACATTGCCATGCAGTTCTCAAAGTTAACTTCACTTAGTTACCCTCTTTTCTACCTCTATGGTGGTTTACAAATGGCTCATGCCTGCCACTTTTGGATAGGAATTTCATTGCTGTTATAATTTTTTCCCAGACAGCAGCTTAGAGCCTGCTCTTTTCTATTTTCAAGAACTAAGGATTCATGTACATGGGACCTCAGAGGTTATTGTTTGACTTCGATAAAACTATGTGCCAACCTTGAGATCAACGGGGTCGCTTGAAACTTACGGGATTCTAACCTCCCGTCCTTTTGTCTATTTTTTGAGAGGCGAGTGTCTTAACTCTCAGTTATGGCCCCCAAAGTTAACTTGTTACCGTATTTTAAGGGGAACTGAGACACTAGTTTAGTCAGGCACAACATACTGACCAGGACGTCACCATCACGGTTAGGCACAATATGCTGACTAAGACCACTATTACTCTTCCATGTAGCATTATCTAGAAACAGGCTGTTTTCAATGCAGTCTGGTTGACGAGATGTGAATCGATGTGATCCTCATAGTACATAACCACTGGAGGACCATGGTCTTCATCAGCACACTCGGAATGTGAGAAAAGTTACTACAACGCGCCGCTTAACACCCTTTTTAGGACGCATAAAAGAGTCAACAATGACCTTATATTATTTTGCATGTAGATATTCTACCATTTACAGTTCATTATGAAAGAAAGGACACTAGAGGAATCCAAAAGTGGTAGTTACACACAGTATGCCACAAATGTAATAATCAATGTCCACTAAGGCAGCACACTTGTATGTAGCATTCTCTTTGTACGTCTATCGACTCAGCCATGATTTTTCAGTCTATCAACTCAGCCATAATTTTTCAGTCTATCAACGCAGCCCTGATTTTTCAGTCTATCCACTCAGCCATAATTTTTCAGTCTATCAACGCAGCCATGATTTTTCAGTCTATCCACTCAGCCATAATTTTTCAGTCTATCAACTCAGCGATGATTGTTCAGCTTTGTGCACATAGAGATTTTAAAACTGATATTTGATATTCACAGGCTTACACAGGAACAGGAACTGCAAGCAATGATGCATTTTCTTCATATCCTAATCAAGTGCCCCATGGAGGTTATAATGCATATCCTAATATACCACCTGCACACAACTTCGGAGCACATTCAACTCCTTCTGGTCAGCCTAACTTTGACCAGTTTCAAGGGCCCCCAAAGCCAGCTCGTTTAGGAGGCCCACCTGCACCATCATCAAAAGGTAATATAACTGATTGGCCTTTTTGCACCATGTGAAATATAGGTATGTTCCCCTTGACAGGATAGTGTATCCAAACATTTATACAAGGGGCGTTCAGAAAGTAATGCACCACATGGTTTTTCTCAGGAGCTGTTTATTCAAAAGGCATGAAATTTCTACCTAATATACATGGATATGTCATGTAAACATCTGTATTATTCAACATAATCCCCATCAACTTGTACAGCTTTATGCCAGCGCAAAACAAGTGAATATATTCCTAGCCCATACCAGATTTTGTCTGGATCATGTAGCCATTTCTTGGCTGCATGAATCACATCTTCAAACATTGTCCCATGGAGTGCATTTTTGAGTGGACCAAACAAATGAAAATCAGGGGGGGGGGGGGGGGGGACAAATCGGGACTATATGGTGGATGGGGTACTTCAGTTCAACCCAATTTGGTGATTGCTTCCCGTGTTGCCAGACTTGTGTTATGGCGCGCATTGTCGTGAAGGAAAAGCAGGTCTGCTGGATTCTTGTGCGGCCGAACTATGCGGGAACCTCGATTGAGTTTTTTAAAAGTATTAATGTAAGCTTGCGAATTGATTGTCTCTCCTCTTGGCATCACATCCACAAGAATGACACCTTAAATGTCCCAAAAGACAATGATCATGACCTTTCCATCTGAAGGAGCTGTCTTGAATTTATTTCTTTGTGATGTTTTTGGTTGACGACACTCCATGAACTGTCTTTTTGTCTCAGGTTCAAAATGATGTGCCCAGGTTTCACCACATGTAATGATATTAGCCAAAAAGTTCTCTCCATCAGCATTGAAACGATCCAACAATTCAGAAGAAATTGTTTTCCTTTGCAATCTGTGGTTATTTGTGAGACTCGAGGAACCCATTTTGTGCAAACCTTAGAAAATCAGGGATTTTTTTATATCTGCATTTGCACTACCAATGCTGATTGACAGCTGTAAGGCCAGTTATTGAGTAGTGATTCGCCTAACAGTAAGAATAATGCCCTCAGCGCATTTCTGCGTTAGTGACTGTGACAGGACGTCTACTGCGCGGCCAATCAAGCAGCTCTGTATGTACAATTCCTGATTCTTTGATTTTCTGATCCCAGTGACTAACTGTGCATCTGTCAATTATAAAACTTCCGTATACATCACATAGACACTTGTGAATTTTCACAACCGTTTCCTTCTCTACAACAAGAAATTCTATCACAATTCGCTGCTTATAACGCAAGTTGCTAACATGCTCCATTTCAACGGATTAGTGCAATTTTGTGCACACAATCGACACATGCCATATTTGAAGTGTGCAAAATGTCATGCTTCATTTTCATTATTAGCTGAGAGAAACGATGTGAATTACTTTCTGAATGCCCCTCATAGTATGTTTTGTGGGAGGAGATTGTTAGCTCCGTGCACGTCCCTCTTTAGTCTCCTTTTATGAAATGCTTGGAAGTTTCTGGTGGCCCTTTCTTTTCAACATGGGTAATAATGTAGGGTGTTGATAATGATACTTTATCTTAGAAATATTCAATCTGAAACTACGTGTTCAGAGATCAAGTGACACTATTCAGATTGTCAACCAGCACTGTTGACTGGAATATCATCTATTGAACAAATAAATAAGAATAAGGCAAATAGTAGAGAAGGCAAATAAACAGAACATGTGCTCCAGGTCTTTGTTTTGTGAGAGGAAAAGCGTGGCAGCATGACTCTTCTCAACCTAACTGAGTGATAAGCTGTATTGATATGCTTCTTAAGAGAAGTGTTAGACAGACCCCCAAATTTATGAGGGACTCCTAGATGGCTATTTAAGAGTGAATGGCAAAGACGCTTGAAGTTGTATTTTGGATCAGGAAGCTGAGCAGTGCATGAACTGCAGTGGTCTCGGATCAAGATGCTGAGCAGTGCATGAACTGCAGTGGTCTGGAATCAAGATGCTGAGCAGTGCATGAACTGCAGCGGTCAGTGGTCTGGGATCAAGATGCTGAGAAGTGCATGAACTGCAGTGGTCTGGGATCAAGATGCTGAGCAGTGCATGAACTGCAGCGGTCAGTGGTCTGGGATCAAGATGCTGAGAAGTGCATGAACTGCAGTGGTCTGGGATCAAGATGCTGAGCAGTGCATGAACTGCAGTGGTCAGTGGTCTCGGATCAAGATGCTGAGCAGTGCATGAACTGCAGGGGTCAGTGGTCTCGGATCAAGATGCTGAGCAGTGCATGAACTGCAGTGGTCTGGGATCAAGATGCTGAGCAGTGCATGAACTGCAGTGGTCTGGTATCAAGAAGCCGAGCAGTGCATGAACTGCAGCGGTCAGTGACCCAAAGTTGACTGCTATCATTAGGGTCAACGAACCAGTACTGCCAAGACCCTTCTACGCCTTCATGCAGTGATCCTGGATAACAGGCTGCAATAGAGCAGAATGGCTAAGGAGAAGGGATTAAAGAGGGAAGGCTAACATGGTACCAAAAAATGCCTGCTAAAGTCGGATATGTTGGACCAAAAGCTGCAAATATCACAGTCAATCTGTAAATTACAATACAACGTATTCTGTTCTCTGCACAACATCCTGCTACTTGCAAAGCCCTTTTCAGGACTTGGTAGCTGGAGATTAAGAACGAATGAAGAAGTAGTAGTAGTTGTATTTTCTTTTTCATCTTTTATTATCTTACATTTTGTTCTTAGGATTGTGTAAAGTGTTCAGAGTTTAAAGTTTCTGTTAAAGAGATCCATGTTTTAACACATTGTGTCTAAATAGCAGCAACATGTTCCAGAAAACATTTAGTTAATGCTGACTGTTTAATAGAGCTATCTAGTTTCAGGTGTAAATGACAGCCTATATTATACAAGATGTATAAGTCAGTCTGTTGTTTTCATCATATTAGCATACACAGACATTGCTTTAACTTCAGGAAACTTTTTCTAATCTCAAGCAAATATTACTACAATTGAGGAGCTACTTACAAAACAAAGCTCATATCTCCATTGTTGGGCAGCTTTCTTTCCTTTGCGTATTGTGAGCGAACATGAGAAGCATCTTGAGCTGTTCCAGCTTATTCCATTGCCTTTTTGTAGTTTACTATTTCTCTCAAATACTATGTTTCAAGAATTCTCATTCAGATTGTATCCAATGGAGGTGGAGGGGTCTATTACAGACTAAAGAATAGAGAAGAAAAAAACTTGAGTATTAACAACGGGAACATATTCCAATAATTTCCGTGCAGAAGTAGAGGCACTGAAGGCCGCAGCTGAGTTTGTAACCCAAGATAAAGATATCCACCAAGAAAACATAGTATTCCTGACTGATGCCGCGTCAGTATTAGCAGCGCTAAAACAACACAAAGATGAAGACCTCGAGCAATGCATGTTCTCCCTGACATGGCTCTCAGCAGAACACCCAAGGTTGGTCATACAGTGGATCCCACCCCACTGCAATATAGAAGGCAGTGAAGCTGCAGACAAACTAGCAAAGGGTGGAGGAGCATCCCTACAAACAAACCTGAGTATCACATATAATGAGGCCAAGACCATCATTAAAGCCATCTTCAGGGCAAAATGGGCTGATCAACATCCTGACTTCCGAAAAGAAGACAGCTACTATAACTAGAGAAGAGCAAGTCATCATCTTCAGACTGAGAACTTGGAATAACAGACTCAAGGGTCATCTTTACAACAAAATGAGGATTGGGACAGATGACAGGTGCCCATGTGGAGAGCATATGACAGTGGAACACATCCTGCAAAGCTGCACGTTCACGCAGGAAAAGAGAGAACAATACTGGCCTCGTGAGACAGATATCAGACAAAAGCTGTTTGGAGACGAAACAGCCTTACAAACAATGGTGTCCTTTGTTAGAGAAACCAGAACCTTGATCTGAGGATGAACGAAGAAGTAGAAGAAGAAGATTGCATACCAAAACAATTATGATATAATTTTATTTAAAAATTTGTATTGATATTTTCATTCAGGATCTTTAAGAATTTGTCATGCATTTACTCAGTGCACAACAGGGTTTGATATAAGCATCCTGTATTATTTATTCCTATTTCACAATTATTATGGCTAGGAGATTGAAAATACTTATTAGAATAGCCTTGGAACCACCATCCACAATTAAGAAAAGAATGTTCATAAGAGTATTGGTTTGTGTTTTGAATTAAGCTATCCTACATACTTTCATGAAAGTAATATTGGTGACGGTGTTGGAACAAACCTAGATCTTTAATGCAGGATTAAGGAAGCCAATTTGCTTTCAACTCTTTTCACTTTAGAAAAATATTCAATACAACTGTAAAAACAGTCCTAGAATATGGCTTGAAAAAGGGGTGCGGAGATGAATGTACTGGATAGTCAGTACAGCCAGAGATTAAGGATGCAAAGTGGAGATGGATGGACAGTCAGTACAGTCAGAGATTAAGGATGCAATGTGGAGATGAATGGACAGTCAGTACAGCCAGAGATTAAGGATGCAATGTGGAGATGAATTGACAGTCAGTACAGCCAGAGATTAGGGATGCAATGTGGAGATGGATGTACAGTCAGAGATTAAAGATGCAATGTGGAGATTGATGGACAGTCAGAGATTAAAGATGCAATGTGGAGATGGATGGACTAGATAGTCAGTACAGCCAGAGATTAAGGATGCAATGAGAAAATGGACTGCACAACCAGTTAAGTCTGAGATAAAGGTGAAGAATGCAGAGATGGTTGTATTTGACATTCAGTACATCCATAGATTAAGGATAACACATGGAAATGGATTGGACAACCATCAGGAACAAAACTATTATTATAACCAAACGTGCTGGATTAGAGCCCACAAGGCAAGAGTAGGTAAGCCAACAAACACATGATTAACAGTAGTGGAAGATGATGGTGTCATGCAACTGTGATTGAAGAAGTCAACCCAAATATAGTTCTGTGCAAAATAATTGTTGCAGCCAGTATTCTTATTAAAACTGATATACTTTTCTCATCTCACTCACCAAAGGCAATGATGTGTTTGTAATTTTGTTGTTTCATCAATTTATATTTTTCAGGAGTTGATATGTTTCCAGATCTTCCAACAGTACCTAGCAACACTTTACCTGATGTTGGCAACTCTGTAGGGGGAAGTGATGATGTTGATTTCAATGATTTAACAAGAAGATTTGATGAGTTAAAGAAAAAGAAGTAAACTGGCCTCTGTTGGACTTAATTTTATGGCATGGGAAAAATCAACAAGTAACATATTATAATATTGGTATCCACCTAACGAGAACAGCATTGTTTGTAAATATTGTGTTTGAGTAAAAATGCGCTGCTTTTGGTATTTGGTGCTTACCTATGAGTATTCAAATGCATTTTAACTCATTGACAATGAATTCTCTTTTATCTAATCCATTTGATGATAGGGCTTACAAATTTCTTCAGCCCCAAGTGGTACAGAAACCAATAACGTACAGTTCATGGGTCATTTATGATAAAAATATATATATTTATAAAAAAAAGCTGATAGAGGTTTTGTTGCATTATTCGAATGATAACTACAGATTGCATAACATTGCATTTCATCATTTCGAATCAAACTCAAGTATATTAATTATATATATATATATAATGAAATCATTATTTGATATTTTTTGTATGTTTGACTACAAGAAATGTTTATTCAGCTCATAGAACAGCATTTGGCTGCCCTGGTCCAGGTCTTAACTCATCATCATGTAGCATGTCCTTTATAGAACGTCACTCCCATCACAGTCTGTCTGCAAGAAACTCTTTCCCTTGCCCAAACTCCAGCCTCTGCTACAGGCATTTATGGATATCTTGGTAGGTACCATCGTCTTCGTGATCTACCCCTGCCTCTTTTGCCTGGCACCATACCTTCCATCACTGTTTTCTCAAGACAGTTATGTCTCTTGATGTGACCAAAGTATTTACATTTTCTGGCCATAATGGAATTGGTAAACCAGTTCTCTATGCTCAACTCTTGCCAAATGTCTACATTTGTCTTTTTCTCCGTCCAGGGTATTCTGAGGATCTTTCTGTAAAATTTTGACTTGAAGGATTTTATTCTTTGTCTAGAAGTTTTGGTAATCGTCCATGATTCGCAACCATAAGCTGCCACAGGAAAAACACAGGCTCTCAAGACTTTTACTTTTGTCGTTTTGTTGGTGCTCTACCATAATTTCTTCAGGCTGTTCAGTCTCTGCATTGCCATGGCTACTCTTCTTCTGATTTCTTTCGTACAGTCACCATTCTTGTCAATTCTGGAGCCCAGATATTCAAAATGCGTGACCTGATCTATTTCCTCACCATCTACTGTAAATTTATGTTGACATCGTGTTTTGTCGGTGGTCTTTATCTTTGTTTTGTTTATAAACAGGTTTTGATCTTTACTGCGTCCATTTACAGCTGAAATTAGCTGCTCCAGCCCTACTTGATAGTATCACCGTGTCGTCTGCAAATCATAACTGGAATCTCATACCCGCCAATCGTAAATGTATGAAAACTGTCAATGTTTTCATCTTCTCGAACATTTCTCATTATACATTCCGCATAGATGTTATATAGATAAGGTGAGAGGATACATCCCTGTCTTACTCCCTTTTGTACTGCAAACCAATCTGATGTTTGCCCAGATACTCGGCCAGCGGCTCGTTGATCTTGATATAATGTTTCAATGAGATGTATAATGATGTTCCACTGATTTTGATGTTTTATCGTATCGAAGGCCTTGGTATAATCAATGAAACATGTGTACATGTCTACATTAAACTATCTACATTTTTCGTAGATATTCCTCATATTTAATGTGGTCCCTGGTCCTTCTGTATTTTTTGAAACCTGCTTGGACCACGTGAATTTCAGATTCAAATCTTTTCTCTATCCTTAATAGATTCCGCAGGAATATCTTGATTAGCCCGAAAATTGATTGTTGAAATCAGCAATGAGAAATTTTTAGTTTTTTACAATCATTGCATATTTAAAATTATGAGTTTGTAATTGAAAAGAACAATTTGTTAATGAAATGTATACACATTGTATTTACAATCTTTGTGCATTCATTTTTTTTTTTTGAAGGATGAAAATTAAGCACATTGCATTTACATCTTTTGTACACTGATGAATAAAATTATTTCATATTCTAAGTTATGAGTTTGTAATTCATTAACAGAAAATATTTTTATTAGAGGATGAAACATGCACATTGCATTTACATTCTCTTCAAGAGTATATACATTTTCCAACACAACCTTTCCTTCCAAAATAAAAGACTTCATCAATTTGGTATTGCACAAGGTAACATAAACTTCTTGAAAGCCATTCTTATACCATTGCAACACATCTTAAATTTGGTCAAACTTGCTGGTATTAGCACTATTTGAAAAATGGAAGCATTTCATGAAAAAAAGAAATCTATCCTTCATCATTGTTTCATAAAATATTGGGGTATGTGTGATGGGATTTATAATGAAATAAAACACTATAGCAATATGACTGTATTTATTTGTCTCATAAAAAAAAATGTTTATAATATTGTCATTCGACATAGAATCAACATTTTTTTAAAAACATCAACGGTGTCCATGTTTTGAATTTGTACACCTTACCTGTTACTCAACTGGTTCTCTTCTAGAACCACCGACGTTTGACCACGAATCTAAACCATTTACACTACCTAAATCATCGCAATCACTACTTGTCTGAAATTCAACACTCAACTGGTTCTCTTCTAAAACCACCGACGTTTTGATCACGAATCTAAACCATTTACACTACCTAAATCATCGCAATCACTAGTTGTCTGTAATTCAACACTCAACCGGTTCTCTTCTAGAACCACCGACATTTGACCACGAATCTAAACCATTTATACTACCTAAATCATCGCAATCACTACTTGTCTGTAATTCAACACTCCCTGTATCACTTTCCGAATCAGATAAATGAATACTTTAGGTATCTGATAGATTATCTTCTAAAAGTTGTCTATCAATTTGTGATTGATCTAATGTACATTCCGCCATATCATTAAGACACTCCACCTTACATTCATGACAAACAAACGAAAGATAGATGTGCTGTTGTGTCCAATTAGCATAGATATTTGTGTAGATACTGTCATTTAAGTTTAAAATTAACCAATCAGGCTTAGATCATCTTAGAGTGATGTACACAACCAATCTATCTATCTTCAGTCCATTTGTGTCGTTAGACATTGCGGGGAGGTGTAGCTTCCTTTGTTTTTTTTTGGCAGGCAAAAATCTGCTGGTGACTTACCAGGTCAATCCCAGTATCTGTTAAATCTGGAATATACGATCGCCTATTTTTGGAACTGGTGGTGGTGGAAGCGGTAAACTAGAGCAAGGTAGACCCACAGCCTGTCAAGCTCCATCTATGCAGCTCCACTAACCACATAGCCAAAATCTGATGTTATAGCTGCACAGTCCCCTTTTTGCTACATATTCTCTATGGGATACCACCAATAAATCAAGCAAAAGAAACAACTCTCCTTAAGCTGACATCTGTAAAACGTACATATTTAATAGCATCATACGCCGATATTCACAGCTAAGGGGTTAACAGCCTGATGAGGCTTTTTTGTTTCCATGCAAGTGAAGTCATTTTTGTGCCTTTGATACAGATTATGAAGAAAATTAATAGATGTAAAGATGTACAATCTTTACTTTCTTTCTATCTTGTTGTGTTTTATAATATTTGCATGTTTACATTGTTCTGTTTGAATTTGTATTTTAGTAATATGTTAATAGTCAATTCTGCTAATGAAGTTTTTCTTTCTTGCTCATTGATGATCTTAAAAATGTTATTACTTCTCTTATTATGCTGAAATGTGGTTTCTTGCAGGAAGCCTGTACCAAATCATATATATGTTTTTGTAGCGGTCAGTTCATCTTGAAAAGGATTTTGTGTTGTAGTTTACAGCAAAGCTGCAAAATCTGCATCTTTAGGCGCAAACTATCCAATTTCAGCACATAATTTTTGGGACTGGGTTTGCCTTCTCTCTTTGATCCATATTCTTTTAGCCAGGCTAGACTGCATGTGTGCAGTCTGTTTCCAGGACCATCACTTACAGGTGGAATAGAGTCTTGGTGAGCCATGGTCCATCAATGACCTTGATGTAAGCCGCCAGCTATCAGTCGCTGGCTGTTGTCAGCTTATTCACTGCTATGTTTTCGGCCCATGAAAGATATAATAAACTGAGTAGTTGAAAACTAATAGATTAACTTCTAGACTATTTGACCAAAATTCTTGTAAGAATCTCACAATTTTTTATATCCAAGTTAAGGGAACTGAGACGCTCGTCCAGGTCAAGCACAATATACTGAATACCACAACTCTCTTCTATGTAACATTCCCTGGCTGTTTTCAAGGCAGTCTGGCCGACGAGATGTGGATCAACGTAATCCCCGTAGTAAACATCATGCAGATGAAGCGAAACACAGCACAACCGCGACGCACCTTCTTCAGGATGTAAGGGAAGCTACAACTTGTTATTTAACGCCCTTTTTAGGGTGCACGAAAGAGTACACTAACTCATTATGGACACTAAACTTCTTCTTCTTCGTTCTCAATCTCCCACTATCAAACCCTGAAAGGTCTTAAGTAGCAGAATGTAGTCCAGAGAATGGAATGCGTTGTGTCATAGTTTACAGCTTGGCTGCGATATTTGCACCTTTCGGTCCAACACATCCGACTTCAGCAAGCATTTTTTGAGTACCGGGTTAGCATTCCCTCTTCGATCCCTTCTCCTTAGCCAGTCTGCCCTGGTGCAGCCTGTTATCCAGGATCACCGCGTGGAGGTGTAGAAGGGTCTTCGTAGCTATGGTTCGCTGGCCCTGACGCTAGTAGTCAGCTATGGGTCGCTGACTACTGCAGCTCATGCGCTGCTCAGCATCTTGATCCCGGGCATTAAACAACATATCCAAGTTGGGATTAAGATGCTGAGCAGAACATGAGCAGTCAGCGACTCATAGCTGACTGCTAGCGTCAGGGTCAGCGAACCAAAGCTGCCAAGACCCTTCTACACCTCCACGCGGTGATCCTGGATAACAGGCTGCAGCAGGGCAGACTGGCTAAGGAGAAGGGATCGAAGAGGGAATGCTAACTCGGTACACAATGATTACTGAAGTCGGATGTGTTGGACCGAAAGGTGCAAATATTGCAGTCAAGCTGTAAACTACAACACAACGCATTCCATTCTCTGGATTACATTCTGCTACTTAAGCCCTTTCAGAGTTTGGTAGCGGAAGATTGAGAACGAACGAAGTCAAGCCATATCCAAGTTAAGAGATGTAAGTGCAGATTGTTAAATATTGACTTTATACACATTTGATTATACTATTTGAACTAAAATATGTGTTAATTGTTTTAAATACATACAAATTAGTTAACATATCTCAGAAAGTATTTGTAATAAATATTTTTGTACTATTGTATTTACAAAAATGTTGGTTGTGTTTTACCATAAATTTAATTACTGATTTAATAGATTCTCATTCATCAGTTTCACCATTAGCTTTAATTAGGGTCTCAAAACGCACATCATAGCTGGCTTTCTCTGTAAGTATAATATATGGCAAAGGTTAGACAAGATTTACTAGGGAGATCGGGCTTAACAAATCTAATATAATTCACGGAGGAGGTTACCAAAATGATAGATAAAGGGGAGCCAGTGGATGTTATTTATCTAGATTTTGCAAAGGTCTTTGATAGAGTACCTCATCAAAGATTATTTCAAAAGTTAATCACATGGAATAGGTGGGGAAGTTGCCAAATGGATTGAATATTGGTTAAGGGGAAGAAGGCAGAGAGTGGGCATAAATAAGGAGTACTCTGAGTGGTGTGAAGTAAAAAGTGGGGTGCCACGGGGCTCAGTTTTGGGATCAATTTTGTTCTTGATATATATAAATGATTTGGCCATTGATATGGGATCCCTGATTGGAAAATTAGCTGATGACACAAAACTATGCAGTAGTGTCTCATCTAAAGCAGAAGTGGATATATTGAGATCGGATTTAGATAAAATTCGAGAATGCTTTGTAAGCTAGCAAATGGAGTTTAATGTAGATAAATGTAAAGTCATCCACATGGGTAGATCCAATATGGAACATAATTACAGAATAGGCGAGAACAATATTAGAAAGATTGATAAGGAAAGGGAACTAGAGGTTATAATAGATCATACAGGTAAGGTGAGTGAGTAAGTTCAGGTAGCAGTGAAAAAGGCAAATGCAATGTTAGGTATGATAAAAAGAAATATTAAACATAGGAGCAAGGAAGTGATAGTCAAACTGTATAAAACATTAGTTAGACCTAGAATGAAGTACTGTGTGGAGTCCTTATAATAGAGGGGATATAAATATGCTGGAAAGGATACAAAAAAGAGCAACAAAGCTGATAGTGGTATTCCAGAATTACATTGAGGAACGACTCAGGAAAAACTGGCCTACAGTGTCTAGAAAAGAGAAGAATTCGATGTGACTAAATACAAGTTTATAAGATAATTAAAGGAACGGATAAATTAGACTATAACAAGTTTTTCAAACTACAACCGCCTACAAAAACAAGAGGGCATAGCTACAAATTAACTAAATAAAGGTCCAGATTAGATGTTAGGAAATACTTTTTTAGTGAGAAAGTGGTGAATGCTTGGAATACATTGCCACAGGAAGTAGTGGAGGCAAGGACAATTAATGCATTTAAGAATAGATTGGATGCGCATAGCTTTTAGAGCAAGGTAATGTAAATGAAACTGGTTGTATACAGACTCTGCAGAGTCTTCTAAACCAGTATAAAGAAGTTAAGTTAAGAAATTAAGGACTATACTATAATGGATTTAATATTTCCAAAGCAAAGATGACAGTCATGAGAAAATATCAATTTAATTTAAGAAAATCTTAGGAAATATATTAAAAAGTAAAGTAAAGTATCCCATAGCATTACTGCCGTAGGGGTGTGAGGTGTTAGCGATCTCACTTTTCAAAGGCTCGGCTATATGAGGGCGGTAGCCATCTCCTCTCCCTCGCCGCTTTTACTTCCCGGACTGAACCGGTACCCATTTAAGGCTGGGTCGACATGGGAGCCATTGCGGTCTGAAAAAAACATTACCGCCTCAACTGGGAAATGAACCCAGGACCACTCAGATGCGAAGTCAGCGCGCTAACCACTGCGCTACGCGACTCCACAATATATATACATATATTATAAGAAATGGACAATATTGATACCTTAGAACTTCTTAAGAGAGAATAGAAAGTGTAAAGTGTTAAATTATATCAAGAAAGGTCTGAGTGATCTCAAGGTAAGACATCGGCTGGGGGTGCTGATGGAGACCGGGATTTTTCATGTGGACTTTCTGGTATTTTCTCAAATCTCAAGGTAGGAGAGATCGGATGCCCGTGCACAGTGTCGTGTATATTAAAAATTCCTGGGCATTTGGAAATCGAAAAGAATAGGCTTAACGGCTGCTATCCAGGCAAAATTCAAAATTATGTTAAAAATCTACCCAATCTATTACAGGATCCTCGCTAGCGCTACAGAGTTTGTGCATTGTATTGAAATTCTCCCAAAATATTTAGAAGAACAGAGCACTTATGGGGGTTACACCGCGTGCAACGATGTTGATTCTTCGACTAAAGTAAAGTTCTCACATGCTAAATCAGCTTTTATTGTGATTCAGTTCTTTGGTCATCCAGCTAGTCCTCATGTAATCTTAATGTGGTCTGAATTTGAGATTCATGGTCTAAATCATGCTTGTATTCAATATCAACATCTGATTTCATCACATCATATTGTTGATCAAATATCAAGTTATCTCATCTTCCAAGGCAAAGATTTCATTACCTAGAAAGTCCTAGCTTTACAATTTACAGAGAACAGAATCTTTACATGTTTCAGAAATCCATTTGTAATTCAGGTCATGCTAAGTAACAGGATGTCATTGCCATGTGGCAACGACTGACAAGTGTTTTGTGGGTGGTTTCTGACATTGGCAACTAGAGGTAGCATTATGGGGATGACTGGTTTCTGACATTGGTCAATAGTTGAGGGTGACTGGTTTCTGACATTGGCCAATAGTTGAGGGTGACTGGTTTCTGACATTGGCCAATAGTTGAGTGACTGGTTTCTGACATTGGCCAATAGTTGAGGGTGACTGGTTTCTGACATTGGTCAATAGTTGAGGGTGACTGGTTTCTGACATTGGTCAATAGTTGGGGACTGCTTTCTGACATTGGCCAATACAAGTAGCACTTTGAGGATGTTTTCTCCTTTGGCGTTCACCTTATTTTTCTATTCCACAAGGCGGTGTGCATTGCACTATGTTTTTATTTTACGCCTGTCAGTCCAGTGCATCCGACTTCAACATGCATTTTATGTAAAGGTCTGCTTCCTCCTGTATTTTCTAAGGATTTACTGGGTAACGTCCGGTGTTGTGATTGGGGAGTGAACCCAGCACCTTCGGACTGTTAGCCGTGTCACTTAACCACTAGCCCACATCGTCCCCATTCAGATAGTAAATGGTTGATGTTTCTCAGTTTATCTTATAACACTAAATGTATTATAAATGGGATATTTCGGGTGTACTGACTTGACACTTTCACATAAATGAAACATTTAAATAGTAAGCCCTCAAATTATGCTTGTGACAGTGGAGCTCCCTATCAAATACATTATCATTTAATCCTTCTTGAAAGGAATGTTGAACATTGGCTCTTTTATTGAACACAATAATACTTAGTTACTTTCTGTGTCCAAGCACCACGTCGTATAGCGTTCATCCAGTATTCAACGACTTAAATTGCCTCGTCATTGGCTTTCAGCATGTCGCATGTATCCGAAAAGATGGTACAAATCAGTTGACATCGATCTTGTACCGCATTGCAGTGACGTGTATCGCCGTCTAAGAAATCCCATTTCTTCATGTTCTTCCTATATCAATAAATGCCAGTTTAAAGTCTAGTTACTGTCTTCCAAAGTTAGTAGGGCAATTGATGTCCAGGGACAGGTTCCACCTGAAGCTTGATCCCTGGGTCCTGTATTATTTCGTGCCGTAATTCAGTGTGACGACTTTCAGGGCTTGACTGTATGGGCTTTGTTGATTTAAAGAAACTATGCCTGGATTTGAGTCTTGTGATCTGTACCTGGTGCCCAAACAATGGGTGTCTAGGGTCGTTTCCCTGTTTCTCTTGTTCAACTTCAGCAGCCACGCTTCTTCTGATGGTAGAGAGAGATATGCCAATTATAGGGTGTATTTTAGCACTGGGGGTTGTTTTAGGAATCCTGGCACTATCCTGTCTGTCTTGTTTATTGCTAAATCAACGAGTTTTGCATGGGCAGCGTTTCTCCAGACTGGTGTGGCGTATTCCGTTGATGAGAGACATGATGAAAGTGCTAATGTCCGGAGGACAGATGGCTGTGTTCCTCATGTTGTACTAGTCAATTTTTGGATGTTGTTTCTTGCACTGTGTTACCTGGCAGTGTGTCATGTAAGAGAGTGTATAGTCTAACTTAACGCCCAAATATTTGGGAGCCATGCAGTATTTGCGTTCCTGACCTTGAAATCTAATCTGTAGTTTTATTTTTGCTTCTGTTTTTGAGGAGGTATGCATATACTTGGGTTTTGCTGGTTACACAATAATAACTATGAGCAAAATAGCAATAGACCTAAACATGTTGATCCCTATAGTTGTGAGCTTACTGGGAAGCATATGATTGCACTACTACCAGGAGGATAGAGGATCACCTTCTTCAGTACACCTTGAGATAATAAGAGCCACGTTAATTCGCTACCAGAGAAAAATCAGCAAGAGCGAAGAACTTTGTACAAATAGGTAATGATTTAAGAGCAGTACTCTGTCAACTATGCCAGCAGTCCGCACCAAAAAAAGTAGTGGTACAGTGAGTTTCATCCCACTGTAACATCCAAGGCAACGAGGAGGCAGACAGACTGGCAAAAGAAGGTGCAAGACTACCACAACCAGATCCTAGTGTGACATACAAAGAGTAAAAAAGGCTTATTAGAGCTAGATACATGACCAAATGGGAAACAGAACATACTGGCTACACAAAAAACGATGCCTATTACCAGTTGAACAGAAGAGAGCAGGTCGTGGTCTTCAGACTTCGCACAGGCCACAATAGACAGGTACCACCTATTCAATAAACTGAAGATAGATGGCACTGACGAATGCTCGTGTGGTACCGGGAAAATGACCGCTGAACATCTGCTGCAAAACTGCCCAACATACGAGGATCAGAGAAAGCAGATGTGGCCATCACCAGTGGCAACACTAGACAAGCTCTATGGCAGTGTCGACAGCCTCAGGATGACCGCTGCTTTTTTCGAAAAAATACAGGTTGACGTCTGACGGCGTACGAAGAAGAAGAAGTACAAACAGGTTTTACAACAGCCTAAACACTTGATGGCCAAAGATAAATTATTTACCGCAGAATATGGCAGTGTTAGCCCTTTACAGTCCAAATTGTCCATTCCAGAGTAGCACCACTAGTCCAATTTATTTGATGTCGCATATCAAGAATATTTAATTAAATAGCTAATTTTGATTTCTAAACAAACTTTGTGTGATAGAGAATTCAGTTCTGTATCTTTAAATTAAAAGAATAATAATTTTAGCTTTAAATCCATTTTTTATTTTTTTTAAAACCATGAAACACATAAAATGACAGTTGTCTTTGACATTAAGACTAACATCTTGTAAAATAAGTTCAACTATAAAGGGTCAAAGAATTAGAATATTGTCAAGTGCATTACCATTTAATTTGTATTTTTTTCAACTACCAAGTCATATACCAAACTGGTAACATTTTTACCATGGCAACCGATGATAGGGCCACAAAAAACACATGCGCAGCTCGTTTAACAGTGGAAACGGGTAGAGAATTATTTCAAGAGTTTATTGATTGTTCTATAACTGACTATAGCAGTGACTTAACTAGTGATTTTGATGGTGGTGATAGCAATAGTATGAACTATGCATATAGTGAGGATACTGCAAGTCCTGGACTGTAAAGTTGCAAAGATCTTAGAATTATAAATACTACGGAAAATAATCTAGTGTTTTCTTATTTTTGTATATGCTACCTTATGGACAAACATCAGCCATGATGGACTAACAAAAAAGGTCACATGAACAAGTGCTTAAAAATATAGGGTCAGAAAGACTAATGATGAGTATGCAAAAATATAGATTATCTTGGCTTGGTCATAGCATGAGACATGGAAGCTTACTATTGGAAATACTAGAAGGCAAAATTCATGGGAAAGAAGAAGAGGATGTCCAAGAAACAATTACATCACACAGACTTTCAAGAACATTGAGGTGCAGACTGATACTGAGCTGAAGAGATCTGCCGGGAATAGAGGACAGTGGCGTGACAAGATCAGAAGACTTCGACAGTAGTCCTCAGACTGACTAACCTAATGATGCATTAATACGAGCAGCTAAAATATCTTATTCTCCGTTATATTTTAATACAATTTTAAAAGAACTTTGTTTCAGGTTTTTATATTCAAAAGACATTATGACATAAACAAATATTTCAAATTAATTGTTGGCAGGGTGGGGGAATAAAGTAAATATCAAATCAGCAATTACATTTTAAAATGATTTTATTAGAAATAAAAGAAAATGAATTGCAGCACTGGGTATGAAACAATAATGGTTGATAAATGATGTTTTAAAATGAGCTTCACCATAATAAGCTGTAGTGTTTTTTTTTGGTTCTCTTTATTTCTCTATTCCCCAGGGCGGTGTGTTGCACTGTTTTTATTTTGCGCCTGTGGGCCCAGTGCATCCAACTGTGACATGCATTTTATGTAAGGGTCTGCTTCCTCCTGCATTTTCTGAGGGCTAGCTTCGCCAAGGTCACGGCCGGAGCTGTGATTGGGGAGCGAACCCAGCACCTTCAGACTATGAGGCATGTCACTAGACCACACCGCCCCGCATGCTATAATTTAAAAGTAGTAAGATGACATAATATAAATTACATGCAGTCATGTACCTTGAACAATTCTAATGCATCACATGTACTTGATTTTACATAAATCTGAACAAACATACACTCTTGTATGTAAGATGCAGACATGTCAACTCGAATTACTGAAATCCCATACACCAGATGAACCAAAAGTCTACAAGGGGGGATAAATCATACAAGAAACAAAATAACCTTCTGTAAATTAAAATGAGAGCCGGTGAAATATTGGGCAGAAATGTATCAATCAAAACCTTCTCAGTTCCCCGTGAAGCATAGGTCTTCCAACAAACGCACACCAGGTCAACAAATGTTTGTATTCTACAGCAAACACAACCCACCTCCCTCCTTAGTTACCTCTTATGAAATGCCTGGCAGGTTACTATGCTTGTCTCCCCTTTCTGACCACAATAACACTCAGGCAGAAATATATAGGTCAGATCAATTAACTACAATTCTGACTATAAACCTTACAAATTTCTTACAATACAAATGGTTAATGGTAGATCTCTTACAATGTGTAACCAGAGTGGGTTTCTTCTTCTGCGTACGCAGTCAGACAGTAACCATTATTTTTTCGAAAAAAGCGGCGGTCATCATGAGGCTGTCGCCACTGCCATAGAGCTTGTCTTGCAGTTCCACTGGTGATGGCCACATCTGCTCTCTCTGATCCTCGTATGTCGGGCAGTTCTGCAGCAGATGTTCAGCGGTCATTTTACCAGTACCGCACGGGCATTCGTCGGTACACCCTATCTTCAATTTGTTGAATAGGTGGTACCTCAGTCTATTGTTAACCAGAGTGGGTTTAAAAACTGTCAGCTACATATTTTAGATGAGGAAGCTAGCAAAGCTATTTTTAATTTTTGTAAGAAACAGACAGAGGTACATTTTGGAATTGCTTCTTTGAGAGATTTTAATAGATGAATTATTGATATTAAAAAATCTACACAATGAATTACAAGACACTTTATGAAATCTACTCAACGAAAAAATCTGTACTGAAGAGAATACAGGGAACCTGTCTAGGTTGACAACTTTGCATATAGTAATATAACAGGACAAATGACTTGCCCATGTTAACCACTATATGTAGTTGTAATATAATTGGTAAAGATAGTTACTAGAATTTGAGAACAATATAGATCCACTGTAGCATACATGTTTAGATAGAAGGTGAGATTGTTCAGTCATCTCATGAGAATACTCCCTTACCAACTACCTCTGAGGGGGTACAATGCCTGGTGGATCGGCTTCTGAGCAAGAGACCAGCCGACGGGGCGGTGGATAGATGACATAAAGGCTTCAGCAACACGGAATAATGACATAAGATGCAACACAGGGATCAAAACGCTGAGCAGCGCATGAGCTGCAGCGGTCAGCGACCCATAGCTGACTGCTAGCGTAAGGGCCAGCGAGCGAACCAGAACTGCCGAGACCCTTCTACACCTCCTAGCGGTGATCCTGGATAACAGGCTGCAACAGAGCAGACTGGCTAAGGAGAAGGGATCCAAGAGGGAATGCTTGCTGAAGTCGGATGTGTTGGACCGAAAGGTGCAAATATAGCAGTTAAGCTGTAAACTACAACACATTCCGTTCTCTGGACTACATTCTGCTACTTAGGCCCATGTCAGGGTTTGGTAGCGGGAGATTGAGAATGAGCGAAGCCAAGCCAAGCCAGATGCAACTTATCCGACCCAGAAGAGGTGACTTAACATTCTCACAATGCCCATAAGGACACAAGTGGTTGGTTAACTAACATAACATAGATAACACTAGGCTAATTATAGAACACCTGTTGTGGTTCACAGTGCAACCAGAAGAGGACCACTGTATCCTTCCTTGTATTGTGTCAGGTCAGGTCATCCTGTAACTGGTGAGGTCGTTGAAGCACACATGAAGACCTCATGCCATCCCTCTCTGTCAGCAGTCGCTACCTGGGCCTTCTCTGGTCAGAGATTGGTCCATTCTCTTATGTTGTCCTACCACCTCTTTTTGGGACGACCTCTTCGTCGTCTGCCTTTCAGTACTGGATATTATTTGCAAGAACATTTGATCTTATTTGACCGCCACCAAGCGAGTTCCTTCTTCTGACAATTGTTAAGAGGTCTTCAAAGGACCCTATTGCTGTTGTAATTCTTTCTCGTATTTCCTCATTTGTAACTCGATCTTTGTACACGACGTTTTGAAGTCATCGGAAACATATCTCCAAGGTCTGTAATTGTCCATGTCTCATAAGCATAGAGGAATATTGACAGGACCAATGTACGCATTAATCTGATTTTTGTGAATATTGCTAGCCGTTTATCTTGTCGGTTTTAGTTAAGCCGTGCAAGCGCTGCTATTGTCCGTGCTATTCTGGCCAACACCTTATATTTGGATCCTTCATCACTGACAATCGAACCCAGATATTTAAAACTGTCGACCACTTTGAGTTAATGGCCATTAGCTTTTGTCTTACTGTTGAAGCCCTCAGCATTGTTGGTCATTAATTTTGTCTTTCCAGCCATACCATAGTCAGGAGCTGTTTCATCGAGCCTTCTGACTCATTCCCAGAGTTCTGCTTCTGTGTCCATCAACCCGTCAATGTCATCTGTAAAACGAAGGTTGGTAATCGTTCGGCCCCCTATCTTGACAGTACCAACATGATCTCCAAGCACCTCACTCATAATTCTCTCCAGGAATATATTGAAAAGTGTTGGGGAGAGTGTACAACCATGTCTCACAACGACTGATGTGTGAAACCAGTCCTTGCGCCTCCCATTCACAAGTACTGCGCTGGACATCTTGTCATACATGTAATCAAGGACCGTTATAATATTTCTATTGATTTTATACATCCTCATGGCTGCCCATGGCACCATACCATATCAAACGCCTTCTTGAAATCAGCAAACACATGATACAGTTTTTGCTGCTGTTCTAGATATTTCTCGCTTAGCAGTCTTAAATTAAATATCTGTTCTGTAGTGCTTCTTCCATGTCTGAACCCTGCCTGCGCCTCAGCAATGATGTTCTCTGCTTGGGGTTACAATCGGTTGAAGATCAATCTAAGCATGACCTTGCTAGCTAGGGTGGCTGATGAGGCTTATTGTTCTGTAATTCTGTATTGTGTAAGAGGTGAGAGAAGAAGATTGTGCATGGATCTGGCAACCTCACTATGCACAAACCATTGTTATGAGACTGCAAATAACTGGAATCAGGATTTCCTAAAAGCTAGTTATTGCGTTAGATGCCTTCCCACCTTTCTACCCTGCGGGTTACATGTTTACGGAAAGGCTTCGGTGGTAACCCTGAGGTAAAATCTGCATCCTATGCTATCTCCAGTCATCTCGGTGAATGTCTTGCCACTGGCAAAAGGTAGCTTAGGCTCTGTGAGTGAGGTTGACAAAAGGCGCAGTTTCTTCCTCACTTTAATCCAAATCTCCGCGCAAGTCACCCATTTCAGCGGACACAGCAAGAGATACGATTGTCCACACGGCTGAACAAAGAGAGTGGTCTTCCTCACTTGTGATGGACAAAACTATCAGTTATTGTAAGTTAAACACAGTGATGAACCTTTGCTTCAACAATTGGATGTTGGGATTTTGATTGATTGAAGTGTTTTTCTGCAAGACCAGTTATTATCAAAAAGGGCCACATTCCCTTAGCAGATACTGCTCCATGGAAAAGTATTACAGGCTTGGATGTTGGATGTCTCAATATTTCATTATTATATATCACACTATTCTTCTACTACTACGACATTCTTCCACCCAAGTGTGGAGCAACCATCTTGGATTGAAAGAGAGCTCTAGAAGCAATACCTCATATATGATACAGCAATAAAAGAGCGAATAAATGATTTTCCAGGCGATTGAAGGCAACAAAGATTGAAAAATCTGCACCTCCTGATTGCATAATGAGACTGTTGGTTCTGGAAGACAAATATTTATTATTGAATAAGGAATAAAGTATTTAATTAATCAAACTAAGAAACTAAGATTCAACCTTTGTTTCAAGACAATGTGCTATATTAATTGTACTTCAGGGATTCGTTTGCATTTCCACTGTGTTAGTCAGTAAAATGAATAACCGAAGTGTGTCTTCCTGTACAGTTCATAACACAACTTGATAGTTAAGTAGTCATTGCAGGTTGACATCAAGTTTATTGTGCATTTTATAAAACATTAAAATAAATATAAGAGTAAAGGAGGGTAACATATATCTGCACATTACAATTACTTCAATGTAGTGGAAAAGTCATTTATAACATCCCATAAATTACTTTTTATGCATTAAACCCACGACATAAAAATATAAACTCTGGATCCCACACAAAAGTAATTCTTACATTTAAACATCAAGTTTATCCAGAGAATCTTGGAGTAGTGACAGATCACCTGAAAAGACAAGAGGTTAAGTAAATATAAAAGGTGCATATTCACAGAAAATGGAATGGTCTTTAATGAAATATTTCGTACCACAATATGCACTTCTGAACATATGTACACACTTCCATTACAGCAATGAGATCTGCGTATATGTGCATTATAAATTGAAATATTGAAAGGTCACCATAGCTGAGTTCATGGATGATGACGCAAGGCCAATCCTCCAAGTAATTTCTGGGCCACTGCGTGCATCAGACGTCAATCTGCTGTCCAGGTAGATGAATTCTTGGTAGGATTGACATTATTGCTGTTGACAATGATTCTTGCCGCAGGTTGATCACTGCCAAACTTGGTCTTCACCCAGGTAATGAGCAGAATCTGGTCACAAGCAGAGAATCTCTTTGGAAACCAAGCTGTGCATATATAGATCCTGTGTCATTCTAATCTACTTGTACGGCACTGAGATCTAGACAGTGTTACAGGAAGATTGGAAGCAGAACAAGGTATTCCATATGTACAAAGGCAAAGGCTGCCGTCCATCGTAGACGATGTCATAATTTATTTTGCTAGGGCTAATTTTAGTAAGGATTAACTGCGCTACTTTTTATCCTCACTCTGTTGTCTCGTGCCGCTCGACCCCAGTGGCAAGTCAGGGACAAAACGACTAGGGGGCGACTATGAGATGCAGGGGACTCCGCATCAAGAACCTGTGAAAAAGGGGCGGAGTCCGGAGTCGAACCCACACCACCTGATCATGAGGCCGATGGCTTAACCACTTCGCCATGGAATCCGCAGCCATATGTACAACTAATGTCATATTATTGGTATTTGCTGGCAAAGACCTAGTCGCTAACAATGGTATCTGATAGACACAGCTGAAGAGCATTTCTTCAATACTGGATTGGCACAGTCTCTGTTTCTTCAGCCACGATGACATCTCTCTCAGGACATTCTGGCTTAACAACTTCTACTTGTCCCTAAAAATCAATGGGGGTGAAAAAGTCGCATCGCTCATGGACTAGTGAGTATTTCATAGAAGGAATAAATTGAATATTAGTCACTTCTGACAAGTGGCCCTGAGTGTGGCAGTCTTATTTTCATCTCTGTCCCCCAAAGAGTACACCTGGAAGCCAGTTGGGCAGAACAGTATTAAAGAAACAAATTGATAATAAGAATCTAAGAAAAACAAAGAAATGTGCACAAGAAGGCAGATAAATATGATAACATAAATTTTAAAAACTTGACAAGACAGGGCCTACCTTTGATGTCCTTTGTTAGATCAATTATCTGTTCCTTGCTGTTGATTACTTCTACACTCTGGGTGTAGGGATTGTAACGGACACTGAAAGGGCGGGGAATGGTGGCAGCAAATTGCCTGAATTTAAGAAAAAGAAAACTGAAATTATAAACCTGAAAGATCATCATGTGTCCTGCCGACTGGGGTAGGCCGTCATGGATCCCCCCAACTTCTGGCCCTGAGTGCTGTTCCTCAATTCTACTATGACGTTAAACCATCTAGCATTTTCTCTCTTGTTAACCTCTATCCAATCATTTTGTCCATTGTTACAATGTGGCCTAAATCTTTCCTTCTCAAATATGTCCATAAAAGATTATTGTTTTGTTCTGATGTGTGTCATAAGTTTTGTCTTTTCCAAAGCATCTCTGTCCGCATGCCTTATTAGTCGTCTTTGCTGTTCATAAGAATAACAATTCTCCTGGAAAACTGCTTCACAGTGGCTTCAAAAATTGCTCTTATTAGGTTGGTAAAACATACATTTCTCCATTTTGTTGCCTTTGGCAGCCCAAATAATCAGAATATTATAAATGATATAATTTGTCCTATATAATCTATGAGGTTCTTCCTTGTGGAAGAATTACCAGACTTGGCATCAAGTACATGTCGTAAAAAGTGACCAATCAAGGTTGTGTATAAAGCTAGCAACCACATCATGCAAAACAAAATGCTACAGAAATCACTTTAAGAGCAGATAAATGTTTTGTTACAAATTTAAATGAACTCTGCTACTGTTGATGTCAAAATATAGCTTTAAACATCAGACACAAAAATGTCATATTCTTTATATCAGGAAAAGAAATATTGAATGAATATATGTAATAACTGTTTCTTCAAATTCTTTGAGATGATTGGGCAGCACATATCACTCATATGATTCCTATCCTCTTGAGTTCAGTCCATGATTTTTCATTGCAGATTCTCTAAAAGCTTGGTTTCACTAAGATTTGGTTGCTAGTCCAAACACAAATCTGAGAACCTGTGCTATAGCTTGGCCAGACCTGTCCTGCCAATTACCTGTTTGGCTTACTTTGACATGGTGAGGAATATAAGACTAACTTGACCTATCTCTTGAGATTGACAAGGCTCAAAAGCCATACCCCTAAGTCGTGAGAGAGCACCTTGAACAAACATACAATCACGACTTAAAAAATAGAGTCAACAAAGATTTACAAACTTTTCATATTAATTATTTATCTCAAACAATTTGTGTTACCTCAGTTTGACTTTGGCATCATCAAAACTGTCAGCCACATAGTAGACTGGCTGAAAACATGTGATGGGGTATTCCTGCACTGAGGTCTGAGCAGGATCAAATGCACAGATCACAGGCTTGTCACTGAGACAGTACTGAAAAGAGCAGGTGAGAATGATGAAAAGGCTGATCAACATTGATGCAATGGTAGTCAAAGGACTGTTGTTGTCCGGTTCTCCTCTACAAGGACATTGTTTGATGAAAGTTAATATTTTGTATATAGTATTGTTGAACATATGCAACTTTTTTGTGAACGACAGAGTAGAACAGATTTTATAATCTGTTTAGCAGCATAAGCAGGAGTAAGTGGGGTTGCTATAAATGACAGGTAAGGTGTTCGTCTATCAAAAAACAGAAGGTGTGAAATGGTGGATGTTCAAATCCTGCAAGTTGCAAAGTGTCACCTGGTCTCATGGGAGGGAAGATCAATGTGTAGTCCTATTAGAGATGTATGATAGATAAACTTGGAGGTCGTGTGTACCTGCCTGACACAAACAAATTCTCAACATTTGAAATCTAAAAGACCAAGCTGTTAGAGTCTATCTGGGCAACGATTATAAAGATAACAAAAACTCCTACACAGTAGTGGTCTGAGGGAAAGCCAAACGGAAGTGACACCTCCATCATGCATAGACAGAACAGGCCAATCACTCATTTATCAACACACTCATTTACAAATATAAATGAAAAGACCTCAAGGGATAGAAGAGAAGTGTCTGTCAAGTAATCATATTTTCCCAGGAAAAACTGTACAGATCTAATTTGGGGTAAGGAAGTAAATGTAAATCTCGATTAGCTCATTTGCAGTAGTGAACTGATTCACTATGTGAAGTTGATACATCAGCTGTGGAATCTGTTTAGAAAATTGACGAGCAGACATGTCTTTGGTGACTGTACAAAATTTCCCAACCATCTCCATTCCAAGTTTTCCTAGATGTTGATGTGTTTCCTGGCGGAAGTTTAGAAAATATACTTTTCATTTTAAGAAGAGTATCCACGAGCATGGTGGAGTCTTCACAAAATTGTGTGGTATTTTCATACTTTGTCATATTTTTGTGCACTTTTCCAGCTTAGCATGCCTTCACTAAAACGTGGATATTGTGAAAACTACCCCACCTGATTACATCAAACTTTTAGAACATATTCTCATGGGGATTATCTCCAATGGAAAAGCTGTTGTTCTATTCAGATATTCGTTAAAAAGGGGAATGAAAAAACTAATAAGTACACAAATTGACTAAGGAAAGGTCCAGATTGGATATTGGGAAATTTGTTTGTAGTCAGAAAGTGGTGAATGATTGAAGTGCATTGCCCCGGGAGGTAGTGGAGGCCGGGACAGTTAATGCATTTAAGAATAGATTGGATGCACATAGCTTTTATAGCAGGGTAATGCAAATGTAACTGGTTGTATACAGACTCTGATGGGTATTCCAAACCATTTTACAAACTTTAAGTTAAGTTAAACACACAAATGTCAAATGTTTTTAAATAAGAAAAACTTATTATGCAGCTATAATCCCTCTCACATAAATATTCTTCCCCACATGTTAATTGTATGAATTTCTTTGTATTCTGCATGTCATTTTTTACAGTTTGGTATATATATCATGTTTAATTTAGAAAACGTTTACTGAAGATAAGTAGGTGACAAGCAATGCTGTGCTTGAGTTTTACAGAAGAAATAAAGTGTGTCCAGAGGTTCAATATAACCTGAAGTGAATGAGTTCAACACACATTTTACATAATGCAGATTTGTAGTTTAAATCAATCAATCAATCAAAGCTTGTTGCTCCTTTCAGTGCATAGGCCATTGACCACATCTTGCTAGCATTCACTGCCCTGGTTACCCTTTCAGTCTCTCTCCAAGTGTAAACATTTAATCACAGTTTCCTCTCAAATTCTCTTCACTATGCACTTTTAGGTCTCCCTCTCTTTCTATTCCTTTGCAGATTTCATGTGAGAGCCTGCCTATGTTGTATGGTGCCTTCCTCATCGTATGCCATTTCAGTCCCATTTTCTTCTCCTAATTTGTTGTTTCAATGGTGTTGGCTCCTCTCCCACATACCTTCATCCCTTACCATGTCCTGCCACTTTATGAACATAGGACTTCATTCCTTACCATGTCCTGCCACTTTATGAACATAGGACTTCATTCCTTACCATGTCCTGCCAATTTATGAACATAGGACTTCATTCCTTACCATGTCCTGCCACTTTATGAACATAGGACTTCATCCCTTACCATGTCCTGCCACTTTATGAACATAGGACTTCATTCCTTACCATGTCCTGCCACTTTATGAACATAGGACTTCATTCCTTACCATGTCCTGCCACTTTATGAACATAGGACTTCATTCCTTACCATGTCCTGCTACTTTCAGATTTCTAGTTTAGATTATATAAAAATGTTACATAAACAATTTTTAAATTGCATAAAATGGTACAGAAATAAAATCAATTATTATTTTTGAAACTTTAATACATTTGTATTTAAGTCTATTTTTACACTGTCACATGCATTATTTTCTTTTATTTATTTTTCTTCATTCTTTTCCATCACAGTATTTCACTGATATTTTGGATAAGTTGTTTATTATTTTGGTTTTTAATTTTGGTGCTAGAATTATAAAAGTCTGAAGTTATAACTGAAACAATTTTGGTAATGATATATAGTTCTTAGTCGACTTGCATTTCTAAAGGGACAGATGCCCCTGTGCAGGTCTCAGCTCTGGTATGAGCAGAATGTAGCCGGGAGAAGGTTTCCTGCTTAGCGGGCTAGGCTCAAGCAGCTTATTACCTCACTGCGCTGGGACAAGTACCGGGGAAGGTGGTTAAACGATGAGCCGGATACTAATTCCACAGCAAGCAGGCTTTAGACAGCACAGATCCACTGAGGACCAAGTCATCCTCATACCCAGGAAATAGAAGATGCCTACCAGGAGCAAAAGCATTCAGTAGCGGTTTGGGTGGACCTGGAAAAAGCATTTGACAAAGTCTGGAAAGATGGACTTAAAGTCAAGCTAAGAAGAAGTGAAGTTTGTGGGAAAATGTACAAGTGGATCAACCACTACCTCAAAAACAGAACGGCCAGAGTCCAAGTACAAGGGCAGATGAGCAAAAAGGTGACACTTGAGCAGGGAATACCCCAAGGAGGAGTACTGTCACCCACACTCTTCCTGGTGTTTATAAATGACATTACAGAGAATATACCAGAAAGAGTTCATAGCTCAATGTTTGCAGACGATCTGGCTATGTGGACCTCTGAAAAGAATCTCACCATAGCAAGAAATCGGATGCAGCAGGCCCTAACATCGCTGGAAGAGTGGGCGAACTCATGGCTGGTCAAAATAAACGAGGAAAAGACCACATGCACAATATTCTCGCTTTCATTAAAACCCCAAAACACCAAATTAAGTCTAAACGGCAAATACCTACAGCCAAAAGACAACCCAAACTATCTGGGAGTCACATTTGATCAGCGCATGACATGGAAAAGTCAGATCGAGAGAAACCGAATGAAAGCCAGAGAAAGAATGGCAATCATGAGGAAACTTGCTGGCACAAGCTGGGGAGCAGACGAAAGTATACTAAAGAAACTGTACACTGGAAGAGTGAGACCAGTTCTCGAGTATGGCATTGCGGCATGGACAACAGCAGCAAAGGCAAACTTCGATAAAGTTAGCAAACTCCAAAACCAAGCCATGAGAGTTATAACAGGAGGCATGAAGTCAACGCCAATTGTAGAACTTGAAAAGATTACAAAACTGCAATCCATGACCGACAGAAGAGACTGCAGAGCCCAGCTGCAATCAGAGAAACTCAGAAGACTGACTGACCACCCAATGCACCAGAGACTAAACAATTTCGGAAGTGGGAAACTAAAGTGAAGAAACTTTGCAGAAATAGCCAAAGCAAAGATGCACGAAAACCCCATAGCCCATCTCTTCTGTACGAAAACCTACCTGGAGACAGCATATATTTCCAGAGGTGGTAGAAAATATACCAGGTATTAGAAACAAAAACTGCCAGTCCGAAAAAGAAAGAAAAGATACTACCCTGAGTTACATTACGGAAAACTACCCAAGCATGGACTGGACCCATGCATACACCGACGGTTCCGTAACAAATTCAACACAGTACGGAGGTTCAGGAGCATTCCTGAGCCTACCAAATGGCAGAAAAATAACACTGTCATTCGATACTGGAAAATACACAAGCAATTTCAGAGCGGAGGCAGAGGAAGAAATGGTGACAGGTAAAAGGAATGAAAGCCACATAGTTCTGCTTACAGATGCACTGGTCATAGTCACAGCACTGAAAAGCCAGAAAAATACTGAACTAAATGATTTAAGAGCAGTACTCTGTCAACTATGCCAGCAGGCCACACTAAAAAGAGTAGTGGTGCAGTGGATCCCATCTCACTGCAACATCCAAGGCAACGAGGAGGCAGACAGACTGGCAAAAGAAGGTGCAAAACTACCACAACCTGATACTAGTATGACATACGAGGAGTCAAAACGGCTTATTAGAGCTAGATACATGACCAAATGGGAAACCGAACATACTGGCTACACCAAAAACGACGCCTATTACCAGTTGAACAGAAAAGAGCATATCGTGGTCTTCAGACTTCACACGGGCCACAATAGACTCAGGTACCACCTATTCAACAAATTGAAGATAGGTGGCACCGACGAATGCCCGTGTGGTACCGGGAAAATGACCGCTGAGCATTTGCTGCAAAACCGCCCGACATACGAGGATCAGAGAGAGCAGATGTGGCCATCACCAGTGGCAACACTAGACAAGCTCTATGGCAGTGTCGACAGCCTCAGGATGACCGCCGCTTTTTTCGAAAAAATAATGGTTACTGTCTGACTGCGTACGAAGAAGAAGAAACGATGTGCAAATCCATCTTAATAGACTCAAACACTAGAGCAAAGTAGACCCGTAACCCGCATCTATGCTGCTCTAAACAAACTACCTTACTATGGCCGGTGTTATGCCATCTCACACAGTTAGTCATCTCTTACAACATGCTCTCTGTGGTGCTATTCTTGTCCTACACAAAGGCCATGGTGGACCACTTTGCATATAATTGGTATGTACTCAAATTATTGCCTTTATACTAATACACAGCATGGCATACAGACCATTATATTGCCCATTTTTAGTTGAGTATATGGAGTGAGGCCTGGCATGCTGTACTGCTGCCTTTCTGTTAGGCATCTACTCTCCTTTGAGCCATCTTGTCCAGAATAACAATTCTCAGAATCACATCGTCTTATAGGCTCAATAAATAACCAAGCTACATAATGATCTTATCCTTGTGAAACTTAAGGCCCCTAACTGGTAGTGACATAACTGCCTTCTCTTACAGGAGGGTTCAGATAGATCCACAGCAGACACCTACATAGACTTTATTATACCAAGTTGTTACTTTTTTTGATGAGGTGGACTGATCTGTTATCTTGCCTTCCCTAGGGAAGACTAGGACATATTCAAACTCCTTGCACCAACTCATCATTCAGATGCCCCTTTACCACTCAGGTACCACTCCACTACTCAGGTACCACTGCCCCATTCAGGTGCCACTCCACCATTTAGGTGCCACTCCACCACTCAGGTACCACTCCACTACTCAGGTGCCACTGCCCCATTCAGGTGCCACTCCACCATTTAGGTGCCACTCCACCACTTAGGTGCCACTCCACTACTCAGGTGCCACTCCCCCATTCAGGTGCCACTCCACCATTTAGGTGCCACTCCACCACTCAGGTGCCACTCCACTACTTAGGTGCCACTCCACTACTCAGGTGCCACTCCACCACTCAGGTGCCACTCCACCATTTAGGTGCCACTCCACCATTTAGGTGCCACTCCACCACTCAGGTGCCACTCCACCACTTAGGTGCCACTCCACCACTCAGGTGCCACTCCACCACTCAGGTGCCACTCCACCACTCAGGTGCCACTCCACCACTTAGGTGCCACTCCACCATTTAGGTGCCACTCCACCACTCAGGTGCCACTCCACCACTTAGGTGCCACTCCACTACTCAGGTGCCACTCCACCACTCAGGTGCCACTCCACCACTCAGGTGCCACTCCCCCATTCAGGTGCCACTCCACCATTTAGGTGCCACTCCACCACTCAGGTGCCACTCCACTACTTAGGTGCCACTCCACTACTCAGGTGCCACTCCACCACTCAGGTGCCACTCCACCATTTAGGTGCCACTCCACCATTTAGGTGCCACTCCACCACTCAGGTGCCACTCCATCACTTAGGTGCCACTCCACTACTCAGGTGCCACTCCACCACTCAGGTGCCACTCCACCACTCAGGTGCCACTCCACCATTTAGGTGCCACTCCACCATTTAGGTGCCACTCCACCACTCAGGTGCCACTCCACCACTTAGGTGCCACTCCACTACTCAGGTGCCACTCCACTACTCAGGTGCCACTCCACCACTCAGGTGCCATTCCACCATTTAGGTGCCACTCCACCATTTAGGTGCCACTCCACCACTCAGGTGCCACTCCACCACTTAGGTGCCACTCCACTACTCAGGTGCCACTCCACCACTCAGGTGCCACTCCACCACTTAGGTGCCACTCCACTACTCAGGTGCCACTCCACTACTCAGGTGCCACTCCACCACTTAGGTGCCACTCCACTACTCAGGTGCCACTCCACCACTCAGGTGCCACTCCACCACTCAGGTGCCATTCCACCACTTAGGTGCCACTCCACCACTCAGGTGCGGCTCCACCATTCAGGTGCCACTATTCATGCCATAAATGCAACTAAATGATGTTGTACATATGAGATGTAACCTTATTCTATAAAACAAAGTGCAACTGGTACAAGACAGCATAATTATGATAACACTTGAGGTTACCGTTAAATTACATTGGTTCACCTCAGGACTCCACCTCCTAACAATATCGACACTTGCCTATTAATAATTGTATACATTTTGGATCAATAATACATTAAAACAGTGGTTCCTAAGTGTTTCCTGTCCACTGCATTTTTAGTTTAGTGTACCAGAATTTTTCCCTGTGCCCCAAATCAGAAAATAATCTTACTTAACAGATGCAATGTACAGTTGATGAAAATATTGGAATGCTTCGCAGCACCCATGTAAACCAGCCACGGCACACAAGGGTGCTGTGGATCACAGTTTGGAAACCACTGCTTTAGGCTTGGCTTGATTTGTTTTCAATATCCCGCTAACAAACCCTGGAAGGGCTTAAGTAGCAGAATGTAGTCCAGAGAACGGAATGCGTTGTATCGTAGTTTACAGCTTGACTGCAATATTTGCACCTTTCGGTCCAACACATCCGACTTCAGCAATTATTTTTTGAGTACTGGGTTAGCATTCCCTCTTCGATCCCTTTTCCTTAGCCAGTCTGCCCTTCTGCAGCCTGTTATTCAGGATCACCGTGAGGAGGTGTAGAAGGGTCTTGGCAGCTCTGGTTCGCTGGTCTGATGCTAGCAGTCTGCTATGGGTCCCTGACCACTGCAGCTCATGCGATGCTTAGCATCTTGATCCCGAAACCACTGCTTTAGAAGATGTAGAGGAGCCATTTCTTAGTTTAAACCTTGCTGTTTTCTTGTTATGCACTATTCATCCATTCTGATGAGTGTATGTCAGATTTGGGCAGTCAAGATTCTACGACATCTCATGGAAATGTAATCTTTACCCAGTCCAAATATTAAATCAACAGTTATACCTGCAATTCACCAAAAGATGACAAGAGACCAGCCCCATATGCTTTCAGCTGTCCATCTTGTCGACACAGTCCAAACTCCACAGTGAACCAGTACAGCTGACAAAAATCAATATAATAGCTTGAATGAGTCTCTTACTTAGAATGTTGTACACATGTCAATGTCAAGTCAATTCTCAATATAATAGCTTGAATGAGTCTCTTACTTAGAAGGTTGTACACATGTCAATGTCAAGTCAATTCTCAATACAATAGCTTGAATGGGTCTCTTATTTAGAATGTACATATGTCAATGTCAAGTCAATTCTAGATTGTAATTTCGGTGTAGTACATTTTCTTCAAGATATGTAGGGAACATTTTTTGTGTGTCAGATTAATTATTTTGTAATGAAACATAATATGTAGTTTATAACCATGTTTAACTATTCAAGGTTTCTTTAGTTAAGCTTATATAAATGAAATCAGAAAGCTGTTTTCAAATAAATTTGGAAAAATTCATACAGCTTAGGCCAGAAATGTCAATGGAGTTTCTTAGAATATTGTTGAAATGACACTAGTGGAGAAAAATAATTGGATACACAAAGGATTGTTTCGAGATCTTGTAGCCCTATAACTAGAAACACATGTGTACAATCTCAGAACATATGTGAAACAAGTACAGTCTGAAGAAAATAGCACATCCCAACTTAAACTATCTTAACAATACAGCTATGTGACTTATCATGTGACTCACTGTGGCCAGTTTCTTGATTATATCATCAGGTGCACCAAGACTAGCAAGACCAATTTCTTGAGAGAACTGAGCAAAGGACTTATCAGCAAACAATGGAACATGCCCAAGTAGCTCATGGCACACATCTCTGAAGATACAATTGAAAATTGTCTGTAAAAATATTGCCATAATACAACAAAACTTTTAGAGTTAAGTTACTTTGTTTATTTTTCTGACTAAGCATTATCCTTATAGTGGCCTTCTTCTTGTCATCCGTTATTTCATTTCTCCCATGAGACTTGTAAAAAAATGATTTGCTTAATATGAATTGATTATTTATATTTGTTATTAGCTGACACAATATTTAAGATTGTATTACATGTGCTGAGATTTTTCATTTTTCTGATACCCCAGCACTGTTGTAACATTTTGAGTAAGCTGTTAATTATTTTCTAAAGTATTTTTCCTATCCATCAGCATCATTTTTGTGCATCTTCCTAGACAGAATTCCTGTTCAAAATTAAGTTGTAACAATTCCTATTTTTTTCTAATGAATAAATGGGATTGAAAAGGCAGTTTTACAGAAATACATTCACAGATAAAAATCTCTTGTCGTAATAATGTGTGTTGGACATGATTGGATTAAAGACAAGACACTCACGGTTCAGGTGTGTACATTGGTTTGGAGGCATGTCTAATATACTGGGTGGAGTGGAACACTCTGAAAGCAAGCCCTGCCAGGAAATCTCGGGATGACAGTAGGCCAGCTACTGGTCTTAATGTGAAACCAGTACAGTCTGAAGAGAATAGTATATGCAGACTTATATTTGGTCTACTTCAAATAGAATTTCATGTCATTTCAACTAACCTGTAACTGATGAGGGATGATTGAAAGACATGAATCTTAATTCTAGAATGATGGTGACTATCTAGTTACAAATGAATATAATGTTCTATAAATGCAATCATTATTTAAATGTGAAATATATTTTTTCCTGCAAAACAATGATTTCTACTTTGTATAATGCTATATGCTAAATGGGTCTAACAAGTGTTCTCTTTATTATGTGCATGTCTGTTTTTATTTCATTATTGTATTTGTTTCAGATATATACAAAATGGTGTTTTATTTTCACAAGATTTCACTTTGTTACATGGCCATGTATGTAGGCAAGAAATAAAAAAAATTAAAATAAAACATTGTTTTCATGTATTGTTTATAATGATGAATGTACATTTAACCAGTGCAACCCATTCTGGTACATCTGAAAATCTGACAATCATCATTTTTGTGCTGAATCAATAAATATGCATTGGAAAATGCAACAAACTAGCAAAAATAGAATTCTAAGGAATGAAATTATTTGTGTGTATGTGTGCATGTTTTTTCTTTTAGCCTTACCCTTTAGGAAGTTTGAGATGTCTTGTAGTTGAGGAATGTTATCTTCCCTGAACCCACAGTTTTCTATTAGCAGTGGAAAGACATGATTGAACTCACGACACGCATGTGTTGGATATAGCTTGACCAGCTCATTGAAGATAGTGCCCCTGAGAATGTTTTATCAATATTATTTTATTCCTTTTTACTCAGGGACATACAACTTCCATTATTTTCATCAGTACTGCAACCTTTGACATTGTAGGATGCCAATTCATGAACATTTTGACTAACATTTGACAATTCATATCTATTTAATGCTATGATGTGATTCTATAATAGACATATGTAGCCAGCTATTTGAGTCATCAAAACATACAATTCTTTGTCTGCATTGTTTTCATTTGCTGAAGCTGTACCATCAGAGAAAACTATTAGATAGATCATCAGATTTTTATGTGATGTCATACTTCTTCTTCGTTAATCCTCATATCAAAGTCCCAGTTTCTCTTACAAAGGACACCATTGTTTGTAAGGCTGTTTTATCTCCACACAGCTTGTGTCTCATATTTGTCTCATGAGGTTAGTATTGTTCTCTCCATGTAGGGAGGTAAACCCCAAGTGTAAAAAGTGGATAACTAGATTTGTAGTTAAATAAAGAAGAGCTAAAAATAAAGCATGGAAAAATATATAGAGGGAGGTAAATCAAAAGAAACATTAAAAATATTTGGACAAGCAGAACATAGCTCAGAAAGTGAATAAAACAGCAAAAATATACTACGAAAAAAAACTTTCTCAGAGGATCAAGACTGATGGTAAAAGCTGCCTATGTTAGAAATAAACAAAGAATGAAAGACAAAGTAGGCCCTCTCATAGACAGTTCAGGGAAAATAATAAGTGAGAATAGGGAGGCATCTAATCTACTCAATTAGTACTTTGGCACAGCCTACACAAAAGAGGACTGCTTCAAGATCCCAGAGCCTATAGATATATTTCAAAGATTCATGGATACAGTGGGATTAAGATCAATCTGTATCACAGAGGAAATGGTTTTCAAACAATTGGAGGGGTTTGAAAGTGGATAAATGTCCAGGCCAAGATGGTTTTCATCCAAAATTGCTGTTTGAAATTAGAGACCAACTAGCAAAATCATTGGCTATATTATGTTCTCAATCAATTGCAAAAGGGATTGTTCCAAGGGATTGGAAAGATGCAGGAGTGATCCCCTTATTCAAAAAAGGCAAAAAATCAGATCCAGCGAATTATAGACCTGTGAGTTTAACGAGCATAGTCTGTAAATTGTTAGAGTCAATAATCAAAGAAAACATTGTAATGCATTTAGACAAATTTAATCTAATCAGAAAAGTCAGCATGGGTTTACTAGAGGGAGATCATGCTTAACAAATCTATTAAAATTCATGGAGGAGGTTACTAAAATATTAGATATAGGGGAGCCAGTGGATATTATTTATTTAGATTTTGCAAAGGCCTTTGATAGAGTACCTCATCAAAGATTATTTGGAAAGTTAAAATCACATTGAATAGGTTAGGAAGTTGTCAAATGGATTGAAAATTGGTTAATGGGAAGAAGGCAGAGGGTGGGCATAAATATGAAGTACTCTGAGTGGTGTGAAGTGAGAAGTTGAATGCCACAGGGCTTGGTTTTGGGACCAATTTTGTTCTTGATATATATAAATGATTTGGACATTGATATGGATTCCACGATTGCAAAATTTGCTGATGACAGAAAACTATGCAGTAGTGTCTCATCTAAAACAAAAGTGGATATATTGAGGTTGGATTTAGATCAAATTTGAGAGTGGTCTGTAAGCTGGCAAATGGAGTTTAATGTAGATAAATGTAGTCATCCACATGGGTAGATCCAATATGGAACATAATTACAGAATGGGAGAGAACAATATTAGAAAGATAGATAAGGAAAGGGACCTAGGGGTTATAATAGATCCTTCAGGTAAGGTGAGTGAGCAAGTTCAGGTAGCAGTAAAAAAGGCAAATGCAATGTTAGGTATTATTTTATTGCAACTGGACGCATTCTTATGTGCTCAGTGTCTTCGATTGCTGAAAGTGCCAACAACAGAGCACAAACCCCATAGCTTGCACGGCGGCTCCAACATTTTTCTTTGACTTTGTCAGGTACCAATTTTCAACTGAGTTGATTGGAAGAAGGAATCATACCATGAAAAAACACATGACATGCCTGGTCTGTCCAACTCAACATGACGTGATTCAAATCTGTTACATTTGGATTATCAACCAAGCCCATAACCCCTAGACTACCAAATCTCAATTTCTAAAGTTGAGTAGACTGGCGAGTTCTGGAAAAGAGTAGAGCTCTAGCTGCTCTGCCAATAATCCCAAGACAATAGGGTAAGACAATGTGGCAACATCTTTTTATCTGAAAACAAGTGTCAGCACAAATTGATGATTTTATGCAACAAACTGAAACAATGGCCATCAAACATCAACAGAGTGTTAACAAATCTACTGTATTAAAACAGAATGAATATAAAACACATAAATTTTATCTTACAGATATAAACATGCAGTAACAGCAAGCGTAATTATCCCTCGTGTGTCAATATGAAAATGACCAAACTGATTCACTGATCATTTTAATTAGGGCAAACTGGCATGATGATTAAATATAGCAAGACTATAGCAATCACAGATAAAGTACTGGATCTTTATTAATTTTAGGGGCAGCTCCGGAATCTGTATTAGCATTAAAAAACTATATTCTTATAAAATGGAAGATATAAAACAAATGACATTTATCTAATATACTTAAATCTAAACTAGCATTCAGTGGGTTAGCAGAAAATGATAAATATTTAAATGCAGAACAGTCTGCTTTACCAAGTTTTCCGTTCAGCTCCTGTATACTCCACTCTTGGGATTGATTCTCCACTGTGGAGCAATTAACAGTTGAGTGTTAGCATAGCTTTAGATGCATAACAATATGAATAAAGTGGGACATTCAAGTAAAAGTGTAAAGAAATGGTAAAGATTAACTATACATGTTGTGAAATAGAGTGGTCATTGTTTATATACTTTGTTAGTCCAGTTTAAGATTGCAGTCTTTAATAAATGTTTTATACACATGATTTTTAGAAAAGAATTATATTTTTTATTTTTTTTGGCATTTGCCTTATTTCTCTATTCTCCAAGGAGGTGTGCGTTGCACTATGTTTTTATTTTGCGCCTGTCGGCCGTTTTTATGTAAGGGTCTGCTTCCTCCTGCATTTTCTAAGGGTGTGCTTCCCCAATATAATGGTCGGTGCTGTAATTGGGGAAGTACCTTTGGGTTAGGAGCCGTGTCACTTAACCACTAGTCCACGCTGTTATTAAACACATGAATTTGATTTCCTTTCTTTAAAAAAAAAGATCAATTTCTTTTTTCTATGACATCATTATCTGTTTTGCTCTGATAAAATCAGTTGGTAGACACTAGAACCTGTTTTTCCTGTTACAGAACAAAATAACCATAATGTAATATTTAAGCATATTTAACTACTTATAGAGGAGTGTGTGGTCTATGGACTATCAGCTTGGACTATAATCCAGACGCACCAGGTTCAAATCACATCATTATCTGTTTGGCAGAAGAGGCATGTCGTAGGTTTTTTTCAAGGTATGACCACTTGTTTAGTTGACCCAGCTGGAAAATGACACCTGATAAAGTTCATGCTCTGTCATTGCTACATTCAGCAATGAAAGGGACTGAGCACATATTGGAATTCTCAGGAGTGCAATGAAGTTTAGGAAAATTGTCTGGGGAGGAAGACTAATCTCTGGTCAGGCAAAATATACTGATCAGACATGTTAGCCATGGTCAGGCAAAATACACTGGACAAGACCCTTACTTTGGCTTCCTCGCAGCCCTCCCTGGAAACGGGCTGTTTTCATGGCAGCCTGGCTAACAAGGTGAGGGATCGACGTGATCCCTGTAGTAGTGAGCGACATGCAGCAGATAAAGCCGAAAATTGCCCAACCGCTCAGAGGATCCCAGTCCACCCTCATCAGCACGCTCAGGATGTGAGGCAAGCTACGACAACCCGCCACTTAACGTCCTTTTCAGGGCGCACAAAAGAGTAATCCTACTCATTGTGGGTATTCGAAACAACAGCAACAAAAACAACATGAATATTTTCTATTTTTTAAAACTACATATAGATATACTAGATCAAACAAGCTAAAGAAAGTTTCTCATAGATTAAAAAATGGAAGTCTTGTGTTACTGTACAGAACCAATACTGCTAAATAGGTAGGAACCATGGACAACAAGAATGCAGATATATTTAAGAACAGAGAGTAATATAGTTTCGAAAGTAAGTTCTACTGCTACTGTAAAATGAAATGAAAAAAGACGTTAATGTTAAAGGAAAATATGTTTAAATAAATGACTGCTAACAAAAATAAAGATAAAATAGAAAAATACATAGATTGTATTCATAGAATATAGTGTTTTGAAAAGTAAGTGATATTCAGAAAACATGATAAAATGATAAGATGAAAATCCAGCAAATTGCATTACTTGCCTTAGCTGAGCAATCTGAGATAAAATGTTTCAGATTAAAGAAAAATTAAAAACCTTTGGAGAAGTTTTTCAGATCTAATAGGATTATGTTTGATCCTTAATTGGTCTGGCAGTCCTTTTCGCAAAATAACTGGCTATAGATACCACAAATGTGGTAGGATTTAAAACGGCAATTGTAAAGTCTACTTGTAAGAACAGCTAGGGTAATTGATGTATGCTTCTTAGGGAACAAGACAAAAAACAAAAAAATTTAAACAAAACACAAATTTTAATAAACTATGAGGTAATCAAAGTTTCTGTGACAGAATCCTAATGGAATGTCTGTGAACCATGTCTAAACCAATAATCTCTGTGCTATCAAGAATTCTTGGGAAACTGTGTGAACAATTTATCTCTGTCCTATCAAGAATTCTTGGGAAACCCTGTCTGAAACATTTATGTCTGTCCTATCAAGAATGTATGTTAACCATGTCTAAACCATTTATATCTGTGCTATCAAGAATTCTTGGGAAACCATGCCTAAAGCTGTGATATCAAGAATTCTTGTAAAATCTTGACTAAACCATTTATTTTCTGTACAATCAAGAATTCTTGTAAAACTTTTACTAAACAATTTATTTCTGTGCTATCAAGAATTCTTGTAAAACCTTGACTAAACCATTTATTTCTGTGCTATCAAGAATTCTTGTAAAACTTTGACTAAATCATTTATTTCTATTTCTTTCAGGAATGCTGTTGCTTAAATCATTTATTTCTATGATTTCAAAAATTCTTGTAAAATCGTGCCTAAACCGTTTCTATCTGTGCTTGATGTGTATAGCATTCTATTTGATCTTATTCTACACTTTTTAAAAATAGATCATGAAATCCTCAAAGTGGAAGCAAAATTATGAAATGTTATTTCCTTACTGCTTGTAGTTAAAAGCCACATCTGCAAACTCTTTCCTTCTTTCTCTGTACACTGGATCTGTGAAGCCCTGAAGATGTGGATAATAAAACCATGGTGTCAAACTATATATGGATTCAGAAATTGTCACAAACACAGTGATATCATATAACAACGGTATACATATCCCAAAGAGCTTTAATCATATTGCAAAGGGTAGGTACAAACTATACTAGTGTTAAGAGAAGGCTAGATAGAAACTGTACTAGGATAAAGACTAAGCAGTGCATGAGCTGCAGCGGACAGCGACCCATAGCTGACTGCTAGCATCAGGATCTGCGAACAAAACAGAGCTGTCAAGACCTTTCTACACCTTCGTACGGTGATCTTGGATAACAGACTGCAACAGAGCAGGCTGGATAAGGAGAAGGGATCGAAGAGGAAGGCTAACCCTGGAACACAAAAAATGTCTGCTACCAAAGACAGATGTGTCAGACTGAAAGGTGCAAATATCACAGTCAAACTGTAAACCAATGACACAACATATTCCGTTCTCTGGACTACATCATGCTACTTGCAAAGCTCTGTTTGAGGTTTGGTAGGGGGGAGATTGAGAATGAACACAAAAGAAGAAGAAGAAGAAGAAACAAACTGTACTAGTGTTAGGAGAGGGTTAGGAACAAATTGTATTAGTACATACAAATGGCTATGTATAAACTGTACTAGTACATACAACGGGCTATATTTAAACTGTACTATTACATGCAAGGGGCTATGTATAAACTGTACTAGTACATGGAAAGGGCTATGTATAAACTGTACTAGTACATGGAAAGGGCTATGTGTAAACTGCACTAGTACACACAAAGGACTATGTATGAACTGTACTAGTACATACAACGGGCTATATTTAAACTGTACTGGTACATACAAAGTGCTAAATATAAACTGTACTAGTACATACAAATGGCTATGTTTAAACTGTACTAGTACATGTAAATGGGCTATTATTATAGTTATTATATTATTCGCAAGCAGTGAAAAGAACAAATATTAAATTAATATACCTAAATAAATTACTAGTGCATACTGAGTGTTTAACATCAATTGATAATGATGGTTCAAAAATAGGAAAGATACAGTAACTGTAATTCAACAAATTACAAATAATATAATCAAATACTTCACTGCTACATACTGGGTGATCAGAGTCCAGCTCGGAACCATAGCTCAAAATCTGGTTTGCAAATCTGTCCAGTTCTTTTATTCTTCTTGGGAACCATGGAACTTCACAATAAAAAGCAAAAGTTGTACCACATGGAAAATTTACTATCAACTATAGGACATTTATGCTGTATATTGTATGTAAAACCATGTACAAGTTATTACTTGATAACTGTACAGTTATCATGATGACAAAATTGCAAACTCCAAGGCTAGTAACCGAGGGATTCAGTGGTCTTGAGGTAAGGTATCTGCCTTGGATACTGGAGGTCACTGAGGCAGATAAATGGTGGAGACCGTAATTTTTTTCATGTGAATCTTCTGATAAAATTTCCCATGATCTCTGGGTAGTGAGAACGGACTCCCGTATTTTTTTCATGTGAATCTTCTGATAAAATTTCCCCTGATCTCTGGGTAGTGAGAACGGACTCCCATGTTCAGTTTTGAGCACGTTAAAAATTCCTTGGCAGTTGGAAATAAAAAAGATTAGGTTTAACGGCCGCTGCTAGGACAAAATTCAAAAGAAATATCTACCCAAGTTATTTGTACCTATCACCAGGTGGTTATAGAGCAGCTATAGATGGCGCCTAACTGGCTGCGGGTCTACTTAGCTCTAGTACTTGAGTCAATTAAGACGGACTCGCACATCGGTAAAAAAAACCACCCTCCAAGAAACTGGTTGTATATTGTATAGACTGTGTAGAGTGTTCTAAACCAGCATAAATACATTAAGTTAAGTTAAAAGGTAGCAACAACAATCACTAAGACAGATACATGAGTATATTTTAGTATCTGTTTTATGAGTAAATATTAGGGTATATGTTTTCTGAGTATAGTATATGCTTCTTGAGCACATATAAGTGTAAATGTTTTCATAAGCACATATAAGTGTATATGTTTTCCCTCAGTACTATTTAGCGAGTATGCTTTCTGAATACAATTTAGTGTATGTTTTCTATGTGTTTTCTGAGTATATATTAGTTTATACATTTTCTAAATGCTTACAATACCCTTGTCTCTGAGATTACTATCATTTCTTTGTTGAGTTATTGTGATGTAAATTATCAATGTAAGTCTGGATCTGTGTTAGGTTTATTGGACCAATTGGACACATTTAGACATCTGCTCTGGGGCACTGCATGGGGCAAGAGCAACACAAATTAAATACTACAATACATTATTCTTCTTAAGCCCTTTATCAACAACTAACAAAGCAGTCCATGATCATGACACCTGATTCTATGAGGACAGTAACAAACTTCTTCCATCATTCCAAGATCATGCGACCTGACGGTGTCTTTGAGGATGACAGTAACAAACTTCTTCCATCAGTCCGTGTTCATGGCACCCGAGTCTTTGAGGACAGTAACAAACTTCTTTTGAGGCTTCAGGTCTGGTTCATGATCTTTTATTTAAGCTTTTATTTTATTGGTTTTCTCAAAGTTGTCATAGCTTGACCTCTTTTTCATCTTCCATCTGTAACACATAGCATGTTTGTCCTGGTGATGGTAGCAATGTATCTTCTGAGAACAAGATTTATCCAACTACCTCATTGACCATATACTATAATCATCTACTGCTTCTCTCTAGTATGAAGCACGAGCCAGCGCAGGAAGCCTGTGTCTGAGTATTTCTTGTTACGTTAGCAAAGTTTTTTAAATACATCAGCTTTTTAGCACCATGCACAACCTAATTTAGTTGCCTATTATGACATGCTTTGTGGACCTACTATGACAGGGTCTGTGGACCTATTATGCAAGGCTCTGTGAACCAACTATGATAGGCTCTTTATACCTACAGTGCCAGGCTCTATGGACCTAATATGGCCTGCTCTGTGAACCTGTTACAATATGCTCTGATGACCTGTTACAAAAAGCTCTGTAGATCTATTGTGCCAGGCTCTATGGACCTAATATAGCATGCACTGTAAAACTGTTATGGCAAGCTCTGTAGATCAACTATGACAGGCTCTGTGGACCAACTATGATAGGTTCTGTGGACCTAATATGACATACCCTGGGAATCTTTGTGCTCTGTGGACCTATTATGAAAAGCTCTGTGGACCTACTGTGCCAGGCTCTGTGGACATACTACAACATGCCCTGGGGACCTGTTACAACATGCTCTGAGGACCTGTTATGACATGCTTTGTTGACCTGACCTACTATGACATGCTCTGTACGCCTACTTGTTGTTAAATGCCCACAATGAGTAGGATTACTTTTTTATGCACCCTAAAAAGTATGTTAAGTGGCGGGTTGTCGTAGCTTTCCTTACATTCTGAGCGTGCTCATGAAGGTAGCCCAGGGTCGTCCAGGCAGTTGTACTATGCTTGGCTCCATCTGCGTGACGTTCACTACTATGAGGATCACATCAATCCCTCACCTTGTTAGCCAGGCTGCCATGAAAACAGCTCATTTCCAGAAAGGGCTACAAGGAAGCCAAGGTTAGAGCCTTGTCCAGTATGTTTTGCCTAAACCTGACTAGCATGACTGATCAGTATATTTTGCATGACCCTGACTAGCATGTCTGATCAGTATATTTTGCATGACCCTGACTAGCATGTCTGATCAGTATATTTTGCATGACCCTGACTAGCATGACTGATCAGTATATTTTGCATGACCCTGACTAGCATGTCTGATCAGTATATTTTGCATGACCATACGTTAGTCTTCCTTATCATACGCCTACTTAAATGTGCTCTGTAGCTGCTTACACATTCTAAAACTGGCCATATCACACATATATACATGTAGACAAGCAGCACAGCTGAATATAAGACTATTAAATGTTGTATAAAATGAGAACTGAGCACTGGCCCATACTAATGAACCTCCATACGTTATATTGGAGTCTAGAAGAACTTTTGATTCTGGCAACATTTAGGTAGAGAACTGAGCGTCAAGTGTAGACACAATAAGAAAAACATGGCACAGCAGAGGAGTAAAATAAGAAGTCTATGTATCCCAAAAAGATGGCTGAGTAGAGTTGTGAATATGTTTTGCAACATCATTATACAAAACTAATTTCTACAGAAAAATGCACTGAATGAGCATAAATATACTTGGTGTAGACTTCATGTCTCAATTGCTGTGGGGTTCTCATACTCAAAGGGGAGCGGGGAACATAAGAAGCAAGTGTGTTAGGGTATATGTGTGTCACACATATACAAGCACGTCAAAGCAGACTTACCTTCATTGTCATTGGTGCTAGTGCCAAGGTTTCTTGACAACACTGTCAGATTATTGGCCAAATTTTTGAGGTCTTCAGTGGCTTCCTAGAAAAATAAACAATCATAATGCTGTAAGTGATGACAAAATAGCTCATAATATGGTAACAAGGCAAATTGAAAAAGATACACACACTCACACATGCTCGCTCTCTCTTTCTATAACTCTCACACAGATGCATGCAAATACTTAGACACACACAAGAACACAAACACAGGCATGCACAAAAACACAATTATAAATATATATACAGGAACTCACTCTTAGACCCCCAGTCTGGTTGTCACAGGCTATAAAAAACTCAAAGTTTTTGTGGTCGTTACGAGCTGGACGTGACTCAATGTGGTGGAGGTTAACTCCATGTTTCTGAGGACACAAAAAGGATGAGATGGTGATTGTTATTAGGGTAACTGTATAAAGGTTGGTGTTGTGGTTGTAATAAATGAGATGGTGAGTGTTGTTAAGGTAACTGTATATGGGGTTAGTGTTGTGGTTGTAATATTTGTAATAAATGAGATGGTGAGTGTTGTTAGGGTAAAAATACTTCGAAAAAAAGAGAGGTAAGAATTCGTGTGCATGTAAATGCACATTCGAGGTATGTTAAAAAAAGTTATATAACTTGAAATTGTGCACCAATGCGATGTTATAGCAAAGTTCTGGCCAGTGACACCCTCTAGTGATTGCCTTTCTCAAGTAACATTCTATCTCTCGTGTATTTCTGTTGTGATGACACTTATGGTCATGGAGCTGTTTGCTTAAATGATTCTATATTGTATTTTGCATTTGGGATCAAGATGCTGAGCAGCGCATGAGCTGTAGTGGTCAGCGACCCATAGCTGACTGCTAGCGTCAGGGCCAGCGAACCATAGCTGTCAAGACCATTCTACACCTCCATGCGGTGATCCTGGATAACTGGCTGCAGCAGGGCAGACTGGCTAAGGAGAAAGGATCGAAGAGGGAATGCTAACCAGGTACTCAAAAAATGCTTGCTGAAGTCGGAGTGTTGGACCGAAAGGTGCAAATATCGCAGTCAAGCTGTAAAATACGACACAACGCATTCCATTCTCTGGACTACATTCTGCTACTTACCCTTTCAGGGTTTGGTAGTGGGAGATTGAGAACGAACGAAGAAGAAGAAAAAGAAGTATTTTGCATTTGCCAAGATGTCTTAATTTCACGACCAGCGACCTAAACTCAAATCTTCCTTCACACTCCGGGAAAACATTCATGGACACTCAATGAAATGTTAAAATACGTTTATGAGGATTAGTGCATGAACCGCACTCGCTGTTACGAATGGTTTAGGTTTTTTAAGGATGTTGGGCAATCAGCAGATGACGACTTGCGTTTAGGACGACCCACGACACCATCTGACTTTGCTTATGTCGCCTAGGTTCGTGAAATAGTACGTTCCAATAGTCGTCTCACACTTCAGAAAACAGCAAAAGAATGCAGCATTTCAATAGAATCATGCCATGGCATTCTATCGCCGGACTATCGGAGAAACATCTAATGAAATGGGCATGAGATGGGGAGAAACAACTGCAGGTTCATCCCCGTGACAATGCATCAGCCCACACATCACTAGGCACTGCTCGTTTGCTAAGTAAAAGTATGTTTTCCCAGCCGATTTCCTATCCATAGCAGACTTTTGTTCTGTCTAGTTCCCAAACTAAAATCCAAAGTGAAAACACGACGATTTCAGACCAATGAAATTCGCTTCCCAAAAATGTTTACCAGGACTGCTTCCAGAAATGAAAACGACGTTTGGAGCGATGTATTAATAGAGGAGGGGAGGAAGAAAGAATTTCGAGGGAGACAAGACTAATTAAGTAACAGGTAAGTCATACAAAATTATTCCAAAAAAAAGTTCTGGAACTTTTCAAACAGACATAGCTGAGCACTACAAATTTCCCAGGCGGTCCCCAGCAACGGGAACAAACCCAGTAATCATAGTTATTTGTCATTTTCAATAGTTATGCCTCTTTTGAGTGCCTTCTGCGTTAGTTATTCTAGGCTTTCCCAGACATCTTGTCATATTCTTGTATTAAGACATTTTCTGTCCTCTTATTCTGTTTATTCGCTACCATCCTTCAACAGATAATTTGAAAAGTGGTTCTGAAGATGGCTTGGCAGCATTGACTTAAGAGACAGGCTGATAAAAACGCGATAACATTGTTTACAATCTCAATTGAAATTGTTTATTTTTGTTCAATTTAACTGTTTTCCGATTCCATAAAGTAGTATGTATTGTACTTTGTTTTACCAAATGGGAAACAGAACATACTGGTTACACAAAAAAACGATGCCTATTACCAGTTGAACAGAAGAGAGCAGGTCGTGGTCTTCAGACTTCGCACTGGCCACAATAGATTGAGGTACCACCTATTCAATAAATTGAAGATAGGTGGCACTGACGAATGCATGCGCGGTACTGGGAAAATGACCACTGAATATCTGCTGCAAAACTGCCCGACATACGAGGATCAGAGAAAGCAGATGTGGCCATCACCAGACACTAGACAAGCTCTGTGGCAGTGTCGACAGCCTCAGGATGACCGCTGCTTTTTTCGAAAAAATAAAGGTTGACGTCTGACAGCGTACGGAGGAGGAGGAGGAGGAGAAGAAGAAGAAGAAATACTTTGTTTTGTGCATAACGGACGATTACATTTGACGTCAGTACGAATTTATTATTACATTTTCATATATATATATATATATGAGTACTACATTGCCTTGCTGATCCAATACAAAGTTTGAGCTGTGTCATTAACTGCTCCCCCCCCCCCCCCCTCCCGCGACAATAAATGAAATGATAATCACAAACACACAAAAACAACAACCCACACACCTCAGATGCATTGGATCAGTCCTAACAGACGATGGAAGGACTGGTGCATATGAAAAATAAAACATTCTAAAATAACATAAAATTATCCGGATTACAGGAAAAAAAAAAAAAAAAAAAAAAAAAGGACAACACTAACAAACCAGTCTTTATCAAATGAAACGAGCAAGAAAGTTGTGCGGTGTCATATAAAGCTGATACTAATGTACAGAAAACGAACAGGTAAACGATATTATTAATTGATGTAGCGGAAAGATGTGTTTCACAGTGTGTGACATTTCATGAATGCTAAACAAAAAATTGGCTGAAATTATATTAAAAGCAAACAGTATATAACATAGACCTACATGTCAACAAAAGATGAGGGAAAAAACTGGAGTCTCGCTTAGAAAAGAGGTTGTGGTAAACATATGGGAAAAATGGGAAGGAAGATTAACGTCTGGTCAGGCAAAACATACTGATCAGACATGTTAGTCAAGGTCAGGCATAATATACTGGACAAGACCCTCAGCTCAGCTTCCCGTAGCCCTTCCTAGAAACGAGCTGTTTTCATGGCAGCCTGGATAACAAGGTGAGGGATCGACGTGACAGTGAGCGACACGCAGATGAAGCTAAGCATAGCACAACCCCCCCCCCCCCCCCCGAAGACCTCGATTCACCATTTTCAGAACGTTCGTTATGTGAGGAAAACTACTGCAACCCGCCATTTAACGTCATTTTCAGGGCGCACAAAAGAGTAAACCTACTGCATTCAAAACAAACAACATGGTCAAAAATGGAAAATTATTCACAGAACTGGCTTCATTGCACCTAGGCGCCCCCTATGTGCTAATTCCCTTTCAATTGCTGTAAGTGTCGACGGCAGGGCACGAACTCAGAAGCTCCAGCGGCGGCTCCGATATTTCCCCCAGACTTTGTCTGCACCAATTTACAACGGTGTCTACCAGAAGAGACGGTCATACCACAGACACATTTACGACATACCCGGTCATGATAACCGAACAAGGCGTGATTTGATCTGGCAACATTATGTTTGTAAACCAATCACACACCAATTAGGTCACATGTCGGTACCTAGAGGTAACAGAACATCATGTGAACAAAGTGAGAGAAATTTAGTAACGTTTATTATCCACCTTTAAGTCAGACTGACTCTTGTATACAACTTACCTCAAATATTTTGAGAGCACTCGCCAGTACACCAACTTTTTCTGGCAAGGTGAAAGTGATGGTTGTACTACCATCGTTGTCCACGAAGTCCTCTTGATACAGATGTTGCTGGAAGCCGTATGTAGCTGTCTGTGGACAAATACAATCATTCCAAGTTTATCACACTGATTCTTTCAGGGAACTGCAGATTGCTCTTATAATTATAATCATACTCTTATAATAATGCTCTTATAATCAGTCTTATTTTATAATAACTAAAATGCGTTGTGCTTTCTTTAGACACCAACCAAGTTGTAAGTGTATTTAATGTGCTTAGAGACCAAGCTATAAGGGTATATTATGTGTTCAGAGACCAACCTAGTTATAAGTATATATTATGTGTTCAGAGACCAACCTAGTTATAAGTATATATTATGTATTCGGAGACCAATTTAGTTATAAGTATACATAATGTGTTTAGAGACCATGTTAGTTAGTTAGTATATATTATGTGTATGTGTGTGTGTTTGTGTATGTGTATATGTGCGTGCGATGATATGCGAATGCAAAAGAGGGTCTATATTTTTATGTAAACCATATGATTAAATTTCTCAATGATAGAAGACTCCCTAGCTCGTGAGTTTGCATATCTGATCATCACCACAGGTAAACGTCTGCCGAGTGTGGATTAACCATCTCGTTTTGAAAATATATATTCTAGAAACAACAGATACGTGTGCTTTCTTATCCCTACATGCAAACCAGGCGGTCAATCATTTAATTTTATCCCTCATACTTTATGTCTGAAAACACCCACAATCGCATCTTGCTGTTGTCATTCTTGTTAGCAATCCATTTGAGATGATGTTGCTAGTTTTCTGTAGCCGACACAAGAAAGAGAATACTGACTGACACATATTTTTTTTTAAAGAATAGGAAGAACAAGTCATAAAATACTATAGATAAAACAAACTTATTGCTTTTGAAACACATACTTATGTAGAAGCAGACGGTAGTATGTGAATTTATGGAATGGTATGACACGATGGATAGTAAAACAGTGTTTTCAAGAAGAGATTATGGAGAAGACAAAGAACAAAGACAATTATAATACAAGCCCCACTGGGTACCATATAACACAATAATTGTCATTGTAAACGTTGCTGAATAATGGAGACCTGCAGCAATCAGTGGTCTCGAGGTAAGGTGTCCGTCTGAGTGCAGGAGGTCGCGGGTTCGAATCACGGTGGAGATTGATCTCCGGGTGGTGAGATCGGACCTCTGATTTCTGGGTAGTGAGATCGGACCTCTGATTTCTGGGTAGTGAGATCGGACCTCTGATTTCTGGGTAGCGAGATCGGACCTCTGATTTCTGGGTAGTGAGATCGGATCTCTGATTTCTGGGTAGTGATATTGGAACCGTGATCTCTGGGTAGTGAGATCGGACATCTGATTTCTGGGTAGTGATATTGGAACCCTGATCTCTGTGTAGTGATATCGGAATGCCGTGTTCAGTGTCCAGCACGGACAAAATTAACAAATTCTAGTTAAAAATCTACCAACACTTTTGTGTACATTCCCGCAGGCCTAGTAAGCCGCAGGAAGTTTATAATACATACAACGGACAGCCTTCGGCTACCTGGCAACAGAGATTAACAACATGTTTGAATACCAGGTTTCCAAGTAAGCAGCACCGTACACATTATAATAGCATAAGGTTGTTATCAATACCTGGGAGAACGTTGAAGACGATATTAGATCTAAGGGAAGAACAGGTCATAGATAAGCATATGAGGGAAGAATAGGTCATAGATAAGCATATGAGGGAAGAATAGGTCATAGATAAGCATATGAGGGAAGAATAGGTCATAGATAAGCATATGTGGGAAGAATAGGTCATAGATAAGCATATAAGGGAAGAATAGGTCATAGATAAGCATATAAGGGAAGAATAGGTCATAGATAAGCATATAAGGGAAGAATATGTCATAGATAAACATATAAGGGAAGAATAGGTCATAGATAAGCATATGTGGGAAGAATAAGTCATAGATAAGCATATGAGAGAAGAACAGGTCATAGATAAGCATATGTGGGAAGAACAGGTCATAGATAAGCATATGAGGGAAGAACAGGTCATAGATAAGCATATAAGGGAAGAATAGGTCATAGATAAGCATATGAGGGAAGAATAAGTCATAGATAAACATATGAGGGAAGAATATGTCATAGATAAGCATATGAGGGAAGAATAAGTCATAGATAAGCATATGAGGGAAGAATATGTCATAGATAAACATATAAGGGAAGAATAAGTCATAGATAAACATATGAGGGAAGAATATGTCATAGATAAACATATAAGGGAAGAATAAGTCATAGATAAACATATGAGGGAAGAATAGGTCATAGATAAACATATAAGGGAAGAATAAGTCATAGATAAACATATGAGGGAAGAATAGGTCATAGATAAACATATGAGTGAAGAACAGGCGAGACTTCGGCAAAATAGATCGTTTGCAGACCAGGTAGCTACACTGGGAATCATAGATAAACAACCTGCCGACGACGGATGCGTCGGACCGAAAGGTGCAAATATCGCAGTCAAACTGTAAACTAGCCACAATGTATACCGTTCTCCGGACTACATTCTGCTACTTGCAAAGCCCTGTTCAGGACTTGGTAGCGGGAAATTGAGAACGAACGAACGAAGAAGAAGAAGAAAAAGAAGAAGATGAACAAAGTTTGGAATGGAATTCATCATTTTATATCGAGTTTGTGGACTATGAAAAGGCATTCGACAGTTTAGATATGAGTCACTCAGGAAGTGTGGAGTGCCCCTGTGGTTCATTAACTGTTTATGTTTCTAAGAATCGACGTCACCGCACCGCGGGCATACCCATAGGTGTTCAGTCTATCCCAGGAAATGGTGCAGGGATGTACACTCTCTTTTTCTTTGTCTCATCCGCCCTACTTCATTTGATGCCCAAGTTTTGCAGCCTGAAGACTGCTGCTTCATCTATTGTGGTGTCTTAATCCAACAGCCGGTCATTGATTGATTTCAAAATGTCATTTCTATCCATCACTAAAGTGCCCATGTACAACGAGAACTACTTCTTTTATCCGAATAAATAACAATAATCTTCCTCTTCTTAATTGCTCCTCTTCTACCTTCTGGTGTGGAGGATTGTCAGAAAGATTGTCTTTCTGCTTTCTTTTTGTAAATACCTGCAATTGATTGTAATTGTTGTGTCTTTTCAATCTAACTCTTTTAGAACCTTCTGTAAACGATTGCGTAAACAAATAATGTGAATAGTCTGTGTGTCATTGAAATCCGAAGCTTTACAAAGTTTGCTTCACAATGGCATTATTATTATGTCATGTCAGGGTCAGATTCTGACTTGGAGGTTTTCAGTGTTCTGACTTAGAGGTTTTTAGTGTTCTGACTTAGAGGTTTTTAGTGTTCTGACTTAGAGGTTTTTAAGTGTTCTGACAGAGGTTTTTAAGTGTTCTGACTTAGAGGTTTTCAGTGTTCTGACGTAGATGTTTTCAGTGTTCTGACTTAGAGGTTTTCAGTGTTCTGAAATAGAGGTTTTCAGTGTTCTGACTTAGAGGTTTACAGTGTTCTGGCTTAGAGGTTTACAGTGTTCTGACTTAGAGGTTTTCAGTGTTCTGACTTGGAGGTTTTCAGTGTTCTGACTTAGAAGTTTTCAGTGTTCTGACTTAGAGGTTTTCAGTGTTCTGGCTTAGAGGTTTTCAGTGTTCTGACTTAGAGGTTTTCAGTGTTCTGAATTAGAGGTTTTCAGTGTTCTGACTTAGACGTATTCAGTGTTCTGACTTAGAGGTTTTCAGTGTTCTGACTTAGAGGTTTTCAGTGTTCTGACTTAGAGGTTTTCAGTGTTCTGACTTAGAGGTTTTCAGTGTTCTGACTTAGAGGTTTTCAGTGTTCTGACTTAGAGGTTTTCAGTGTTCTGACTTAGAGGTTTTCAGTGTTCTGAATTAGAGGTTTTCAGTGTTCTGACTTAGAGGTTTTCAGTGTTCTGACTTAGAGGTTTTCAGTGTTCTGACTTAGAGGTTTTAGTGTTCTGACTTAGAGGTTTTCAGTGTTCTGACTTAGAGGTTTTCAGTGTTCTGACTTAGGTTTTCAGTCATGATGCATAAGAAGATTGCTTCGCACTATAGGTTTATCAATCAAGCCCCAAAGTCCCAGCACGAAGGCGATTCAGCGGGGTTTTTCCGTTAGGTCGTCTCATGAGAATGGATTTAGTCATAAATCACGAGGAAGACCAAAACGAACGGTAAAAGTGTAATAGAGTTCAGTCGCTAGCACAAGATAGCATTAGCCAATGTAATACATTTGGTTCAACAAAGAAACAAATCAGCTCACGTTACACTTAACTGCAACAGAGAGACGAAATAAAATAAAAGCAAAGTTTGTTATTTCTAATACTTTATTATCCTCTACCTTAAGGAATGCCAGTTTGTCAGAAACCTTTGATGTTTTGTTGGTGTGATGTTTTGTTGATGTGATGTTTTGTTGGTGTGATGTTTTGTTGGTGTGATATTTTGTTGGTGGGATGTTTTGTTGGTGGGATGTTTTTGTTTTTGCTTTTCAGATTTGTTTCACCTCATCAATTGGCGTACGACAAATGGACGTCACTGTATTTACAATTAAAAGGTTATCACTCTTGAGAATTAAACTTTCTTTCGATCAAAGAATATTTTCTCTGCACCCCATCGAGCATTTTGAGAAATGTGACAAAAGTTGGGCTTCTTCTAGCAGCTTTATAATTGAAAATTATGACAGAAATTATCACTGCCACATCGCATGAAGTGTTTTAACGCAGGATTTCATCAAGGGAAGAAACCGCAATAACGGTAAGGTACTTCTGAAGTTAAGAACAGATGACAAGACAAATGTGTAACCATACCTCACTATTCTGTCTCTTTCTGCCAATCAGTTCAAGCAGGCTTATCTTAGCCCTGCCAGCATCTGTGTCCGGGGATGACATGATACTCCCAGAAACTGATGGAGAACTCCCTATACAGTCCTATATATTATTCAGCGTCACTTACAGTCTACCGTGAGTTACAGTACAGTATCCTTCAGAGTCAGCACTCAAGTTTTCATGTAAACATCCCTAAATGTTTCCAACGTTTCTAGAGTCAAACAAACTACACGTAAAGCTAAATTCTACAAATAAATATATGATTAAATTTAACAATGGCCATTTCGAAATAGAAAGAGACTTCAATGGTAAACCTATAGTCTGCAAAGAGTCATGTTTCGTCCTCAACCCATTCTCGATTTTTATAACATACCTTCATATTTCATTTCGTTTGATTAGCAGAGGAGAAAAAAAGGTGGCGGAGGTGGCGAATTATCAATATCTTCTTTGGGGTTCGCGATCAGAACAAGTTTGGAATATCAGAGATAGAACATTGACGTTATAGGTCGTATCTGATTGTTGTTCCGTCTTTATTTAAATGTGAAGTTTTTTGTGCCGTTGTTGCGATAACAATGGCGCATTCTAGTGTCAAAACGAGACAAATATATCGATAATTAGTTGGCACCTACTTTTTGTTGAGACCTGCAAATCAATTGTTGGTGCCTGGTGTTTGTTAAGACTGACCAATCAACTATTGATATCTACTGGTCGTTTATACCGACCAATCAACTGTTGGTATTTACTGATTGTTGAGACAGACAAATCAACTATTGACATTTACTGATTGTTGAGACAGACAAATCAACTACTGACATCTACTGATTGTTGAGACAGACAAATAAACTACTGACATCTACTGATTGTTGAGACAGACAAATAAACTACTGACATCTACTGATTGTTGAGACAGACAAATCAACTATTGACATTTACTGATTGTTGAGACAGACAAATAAACTACTGACATCTACTGATTGTTGAGACAGACAAATAAACTACTGACATCTACTGATTGTTGAGACAGACAAATAAACTACTGACATCTACTGATTGTTGAGACAGACAAATAAACTACTGACATCTACTGATTGTTGAGACAGACAAATCAACTTTTGACATCTACTGATTGTTGAGACAGACAAATAAACTACTGACATCTACTGATTGTTGAGACAGACAAATAAACTACTGACATCTACTGATTGTTGAGACGAACAATGAATGTTGAAAAAAGCCCCAATATGTTGACAAACCAGTTCTATCAACGGGAGACAGTGTCAATACTATCGAATCAAGTCTCCAAAATAAAGATGCTGTAAAGAGAAGTTTAAATACGAACACTAAACTCCCGACAACCACCAAGTTTATTCCCCATTGACTGAGGTACACGAAAGGATTTTAAGGTTTGAGGAATAAAGGTTGCTTATCCCTGCAGTCGTCACACACTATAAAGACTAGGTTGCTATTTCACCTCCGATATATAAAAACATGCGTTACCCATGATTTGAGCTGACTTTTTGAGTACCTGGTTTGCCTTCCCACTGCTATCCACATCCCTTGGCCAGACTGCACTAGAGACTAGTGCAGCCTGTTTTCAAGGCCACCACATGAAGACAGAATAGGGTCTTGGTCAGTTTTGGTTCACTGACACTGATGCAAGCAGTCAGCCATTGGTCGCTAGCTGCGTCAGCTCATGCACTGCCTTTATGTCATGAATGATCATTTCCACACATCACCACGGGTGACTGTAACATTATTAAAAAACTATCCAGCGAATGAACATATTTTTCTATGTGCCCCAAGTTGGTTTAATGCATCTTATTTACGTGTTATGACTGGAAAAATGTGACGTAACGTCGATGTTACAATAACGAAAAATATAAATTTGTATCAATTTATATTTCCTAATTGCCGAGATATATTATTTTCAAGATCGGCACGTATTTCTGAACACACAGTGGTAATCATTATAGGTGTCAAATTGATGGTATGCTGTATTTATATATACAGGAGGAAGAGTAAACAAATAACACTCGCAAATAGTCAGCACTAGCGAAGAGAAAGCAAATATATTAACATGGACTTTTGTGCAGTGTCTGGAGTTATGTTGGTTAGGACACTGAGCGGGAATGAGTCCTCAGCAATCTGAAGATCCGGGCATGTACACTATGAAGATCCGGGCATGTACACTATGAAGATCCGGACATGTACACTATTAGTGAGAGATACTAGGACTACCCAGAGATAGATATATAATCGACATAGTAATATACATTTTACACTTATTAGAAATGAGAACATAAGTTATATGGCATTACTATACGGCTCAGTAACATGGAATTGACCAGTTTGAAGAAAGAATTGAAACAATTGAAGCGTAGATATAGAAGAAATAAGCTATCTAATAGAATTACAAGAAGAAAGAGGCTCATCTCATAGAATTACAAGAAGAAAGAGGCTCATCTCATAGAATTACAAGAAGAAAGAGGCTCATCTCATGGAATTACCAGAAGAAAGAGGCTCATCTCATGGAATTACAAGAAGAAAGAGGCTCATCTCATAGAATTACAAGAAGAAAGAGGCTCATCTCATAGAATTACAAGAAGAAAGAGGCTCATCTCATGGAATTACAAGAAGAAAGTGGCTCATCTCATGGAATTACAAGAAGAAAGAAGCTCATCTAATTGAATTACAAGAAGAAAGAGGCTCATCTCATAGAATTACAAGAAGAAAGAGGTTCATCTCATAGAATTACAAGAAGAAATAGGTTCATCTCATAGAATTACAAGAAAACGAATACAAAAGTCTTGAAGATGTTTGAGATAAAAACATAATTAAAGAACGAAACTCAAATCAGAAAAGGTAAGCTATTTTGATCCTGAAAAATGCACATCACTTTTGCTGAAAATTATGCCCGAGGAGCAAGGCGCTAAAAGCCAGAGAATAACCTCCAATGATATCGGGAGAAATAGATCAAATTACACCATCAAGGTAAAAGTCAAAATACACTGGAGACAATGAAAGTTGAGTTTTGAGGCGAAGATGACAACTGATAAGATCGGACATGTTTTAGAAGATAAAACAGTATAGATGGCTGCAATAAACGTCGCTTAGTGGTATTAAGACCTAATAATCAATTCACGTCGCTTAGTGGTATTAAGACCTAATAATCAATTCACGTCGCTTATTGGTATTGGAACCTAATAAGCAATTCACGTCGCTTAGTGGTATTAAGACCTAATAATCAATTCACGTCACTTATTGGTATTGGAACCTAATAATCAATTCACGTCGCTTAGTGGTATTGTAACCTAATAATCAATTCACGTCGCTTAGTGGTATTAAGACCTAATAATCAATTTACGTCGCTTAGTGGTATTGGAACCCAATAATCAATTCACGTCGCTTAGTGGTATTAAGACCTAATAATCAATTCACGTCGCTTAGTGGTATTGGAACCTAATAATCAATTCATGTCGCTTAGTGGTATTAAGACCTAATAATCAATTCACGTCACTTAGTAATATTAAGACCTAATAATCAATTCATGTCGCATAGTGGTATTGGAACCTAATAATCAATTCATGTCGCTTAGTGGTATTAAGACCTAATAATCAATTCACGTCGCTTAGTGGTATTGGAACCTAATAATCAATTCACGTCGCTTAGTGGTATTGGAACCTAATAATCAATTCACGTCGCTTAGTGGTATTGGAACCTAATAACCAATTCACGTCGCTTAGTGATATTAAGACCTAATAATTGATTCAGGTTGCTCCATGGTATTCTAACTTACTAATCGACACACATCGCTCAATGGTATCCCAGCCTAATAATCAAGTCTACCTGCGACGTTTCACGACCAAATAGTAGACAACAGAAGAAAATCACAAATTCAGAAAACCTCTAAAACGAAAGCAAGTTAGCCTTAATTAAATAACAAGAGGCACTCAACAGGCTTGGTTCTAGTGGCAAATATTGTCGCGGCTATCAGTCAAAACGTCCTTGAAAACTGCTCGTTGGGAATGTTTATAAACAGCTGTCAACCAATGAATAAAGAGGTGAAGTCATGTGTCTAATCTCTGCTCCATTTATAACACAACACAACTGCCCCCCCCCCCTCCCCTTCTCATGCTCATTTGCTAAAATTAATAGACACGATCTATGGATCGTTCATAAATCGATTATGAATCACGTCATCACTCTGTTCTGTTTTTCCTTTGCATTTTAAGTCCCTAGATGACCCGCGCAGAAGGTCTGTCCGATATCAAAACTGTATATTATGACAGAAATAACAGCATTTGTACAATACAATTCACTTTATATTCATTCACATTGGTCATGACAGGATATAGGAACTTTGTCCTCTTGTGCCAATTCGTTGTGGTATGCAATTGCCCATTACAATTCAAGAGGGTATATCTAAGACAGGAAGAAAACAGTTGTCCCAATCCACTCTCTAAAATATATGGCCATTCATCTTTGTGTGGTGGTCCCAATTGTCTGTTGACTTTGAATTAAAAATGAGTTCAGCATTATTCACCAGCCCATAATATCTGCAACCAGCATTTCTATTATCAATTGCTGTCCTTTGCTAATTGGAAAACATACCTTAATTCTTCTGTCCTTTGCTAATTGGAAAACATACCTTAATTCTTCTGTCCTTTGCTAATTGGAAAACATACCTTAATTCTTCTGTCCTTTGCTAATTGGAAAACATACCTTAATTCTTCTGTCCTTTGCTAATTGGAAAACATACCTTAATTCTTCTGTCCTTTGCTAATTGGAAAACATACCTTAATTCTTCTGTCCTTTGCTAATTGGAAAACATACCTTAATTCTTCTATCCTTTGCTAATTGGAAAACATACCTTAATTCTTCTGTCCTTTGCTAATTGGAAAACATACCTTAATTCTTCTGTCCTTTGCTAATTGGAAAACATACCTTAATTCTTCTGTCCTTTGCTAATTGGAAAACATACCTTAATTCTTCTGTCCTTTGCTAATTGGAAAACATACCTTAATTCTTCTGTCCTTTGCTAATTGGAAAACATACCTTAATTCTTCCGTCTGCTTGTTGTCATTCCTGTTCGTTTGTGTGGTAATCATTCAACCATGTTTCATCATAGTATTCTTTATGCATTTCTCTTATTTCACATAATGACTTGCTTCTCATAGCAACTGTGTGGCTTCTCGCGAATTGTTTTTTCCTGTCAGCATATTTTTTAAAGGTAAAGTCTGCACACCTTACAGTTCTCCATAGCGGAGATTTCAACACATCAATTCCGTTGTTGCTTCTAAGCCACATTTTCAATTTCCTCAGTGTCACTGTTTCTTTCAAATAAAACATTCTACAAATGTATCTCTTATTAACGTCAAAACAGTCTACGATTAATTTTCTTCCCACCTTTCTTGACTTCTTTGAAAATGAACTTCCAGAGTCTCGAATGAAACAATGCAATGATTGTTTACTTAAACTTAAGGCGTTGATGGTTCTCTTTTCAGGTTCCGATATACACCGACAAAGACTCCCTCGTGTAGTCTCTCTGCAAAATGCCATTTATATATCTTCATTGCGATGTTTTGAAGTGTTACGAATTTGACTTTCAGACTCATTGTTCACATTTCATATTAAACGCCTATGTAATAAAGGCAATTTCTTGTAATGAAGTTTGCAGAACACCGGAAGTTACTTTCTTTTGAAAATGATTACTATTTTCTGTAAGTCGTTGAAAAATTCATCAAAACCACGTGCAAATTCATGTTTTCAAGATTGCACACCAAATGTATACCTCTAAGGTACTGTAAAAAAAAATTATTAAATGTCTGTCCTATTTACATGTAATGGTTTTTCTACAAAGTAAAAAAGTTAAAATAAAAACCATCTAGATTGCTAATCATTTGCCATTCCAAATTTCATCAATTTCTGTGCAATGGTTGTTGAATTATAGATTTGTAAAGAGAAGCTCAAGTTCTGAAACGCTTGTAGATTGGTATGTAGCAAATGTTTCCGTCTCTTCTCATAGTCCGTTCTTAACTTTGTTGGTCATCCTACCTATCTCGACCATTATCTGTTCGTCCATTTCCTTTCCATTTTTCTTATACAAGACATACTTTTTGTATTTGTTTGTTCTATAGTTTCTTTTGCTCTACCATTTCTTCTTTGTGCATTATAAATATTTCCATTTTTGATCATCTTCTTATTATATTGCGTAGATAATCCAAGAAATTGTTCTTAAACAAAGTAACAACAGTATTACGTCAGTACCTTGGCTAAATAAAAAAATAAAATTGTTTCTCGTTCTATTAATAACTCTAATCTATTTAGTCGTTTACTATAATTTTATAACCTTTCAATTGAAATAGTATGTTGTTTATTCTAAAAACTTCTACTCCTAACATGCATTTGTAAAGGTAGGGAACAAAATTCAACACTTTCTACCAATACTTACAAAAGTTGTAATTTGAACTTCAATTTAATAAAAAAAATTGTAAATTGTAGTCATCCTGATCTTGAGATTGGAACTAAAAATAATTTGATTTAAAATAAAAAGACTAAGTAGTTAGTTTATCAAACGGCATTATTATTAGTTTATCACCATTAATATGACTGTAATCTCGTTTATTTGATTTGAAACAAATCATAAGTTCCCTTAGTTTATTTATAAAACTTATATAATGACAATTGTGGTGCAAGTTTTGAAGGTGGTCCGCAGGTGGGTCCTATTGCCCCAAACCTCGTCTCCACATGTTTGGACACTTGTGGCATCCATATTGACGGTAGGTGCCTCAATCCCCTTCGATTTACCGATAACAAAGAGCTCATCACAGACTCAGTAGCAGAAGCCAACAAAGTGCTCATCACAGAGTCAGTAGCAGAAGCCAACAAAATAATGCAGCTACTGGATGGTGAGGGCAGGAAAGCAGATCTGGAGATGAATGTATAGAAGACCAAAGTGTTGCGCAATCATTTCGCCAATTGCGAACCAGTCTTCCATTGCGGGGTGCGATTAGAGGATGTCAACGAGTACATCTATCTTGGGCGCCCCCTCAGTATGGAAAATAACCAGAAACATGAATTGTCAAGACGTCGCCGCGCGGGCAGGGCAGTCTTTTCGTCCATTAACATGACCTTAAACCGCCGCTAAGACCATAACCTACGAGCCTGTCTCTTCAGTTCCACTGTGTTTCCTGCGATGTGGCTACGGTGCTGAGACACAGGCACTGACAAAATCACTGGAGGACAAATTGAGAGTGAGCCAGGACTGTTTTGAGAGACGCTTGGTCGGAATAACTCTTCAGAACCAACGTATCTCCATAATTCTGACATAAGACTATTGTCCCTGATGAATGATGCGGTAATATATGCAGACAAGGCAAAACATAAATGGGTAAGTCACAATTCGCGACGAAAAGTTGGTCGATTGGATCACGGCGACAGTAATCTGGTAACCCCGAGGTAGAAAGAGAGCGTGGGGAAGACCTCTAACGCTTTGGTCAGATTCACTTGCTGCACACAACTTCCGAGTCGTCTCTGGAGGAAGGCTAACCACGCACTGGGCTTGCGTGTCCAAAGGCAGGGTACGCTAGATACGAAGCTGGGACCCGCAACTACGCTAAGGAACCGGTCATCACGATCAAGGTTAATATGACTGTGATCTCACATATTTGATTTCTTGTGACCAAGCGTGACTGGTCTGTAAACTAAACAAGAACTCTAAACTAAACACTGAACTAAACGAAAACTCCAAACTGAACACTGAACTCAACAAAAACTCTAAACTAAACACTGAACTCAACAAAAACTCTAAACTAAACACTGAACTCAACAAAAACTCTAAACTAAACACTGAAATCAACGAAATGTCGTCTAAAATATGACCTAAAATATGGCACTCACAAATAACATTGATTTAAACAAAACTATTACAAAATATTTCAGCGCACTTAAGTTATTTTGTTTAATTTGAAAATAAATCGAATTCAAAATATACTTAATGTTATGCGACTTAAAAAATTGACTGGATGAGGTAGTCGGCCCCATTTTTAACCCTCCTTAGTCGCCTTTTACGACATGAGTGGCATGTTTACAGTGTTACTATTCTTTGCTCCCCTTTCGGGCACATGAAACACTCAGTGAAAAAAATACATTAGACATAATTTAAATTCGCGATCGGTTTATGGTTAAAAAGTATTTTATTTTAAACAATAACGGAAAGACCCGAAGTTCAAACTTTTGAACCAGAGTGAAAACGCAAATATCCGACTACGCACCGAAGGTTCCAGCGACATCTCGTGATCCGATCAGACAATGGCATATCCTATTGCACGCGTCCAGAACAGACATTAAGGAAATAATAGTGTAGATATATATATAGATGCTAGAAGCTTTCTGAAGGCTCACTTTATTAATCTAGCTCTGAGGCATTTCATCAGACCCCTACTGCAAGAATGCAAATAGTGAAAAAGGTATCAGTGTCGGCTACTATTTTCAGTCCATAGCTTAAGCTTATGTTGATCACGTTGAACCATGCTAAAGACAAGCTTACCAAAACGGACAACAGACAAAATATTGTTATTGTTTGTCATCGCGAGATGCTGTCAATATTTTCCTGAGGGGATTAGTCACCAACATTTGCAGACTTGTCACGTGCCACCTGAAGGACGGTCACCGATATAATAACAGGACTGTTTACATACGCTTAACTGACGAAAATGTTTGAAATGGATTATTTTATTGTGAGTGAAAGAAGGAGAAAAAAGAAGTCCCACTGGTTATTTCGTTTGTTGATAACATTATACGATAACATTATAAGATAAAATTATAAGATAACATTATAAGATAACATTATAAGATAAAATTATAAGAGGAGTGGATCATGGCCTTCTTTAGAATATCTAAGGAAGGCCATGAGTGGATCGTATAGTGCTATTTATAATATCTAGGGCTATGTCGGGAATAGATGGGGGGGGGGGGGGGGGGGTGTTGTTGAGTGGTGGGAAGGGGGGGGGGAGATGGGGTGGGTGGAGTGGTGACATAAATATGCGACGGCAGGGACACGCCATCTTTATTCCTAAGCCAAATGATTTCCCCGGCAGATGCTATCAATAAGAATGCATGCTGTGGTGATGCGTTCTATTTAGGAATACAATGATGAAAAGAGTGAAGGAAAATATACTAGACACTTGAGAAAACAGTGGAATACAATGAAGTAAAGGGTGAAAGAAAATATACTAGACTTATGTGAGAAAAGGGTGAAGGAAAATATACTAGACTTATGTGAGAAAAGGGTGAAGGAAAATATACTAGACTTATGTGGGAAAATGGTAGAATACCATGAAGGAAAGGGTGAAGGAAAATATACTAGACTTATGTGAGAAAAGGGTGAAGGAAAATATACTAGACTTATGTGAGAAAAGGGTGAAGGAAAATATACTAGACTTATGTGAGAAAAGAGTGAAGGAAAATATACTAGACTTATGTGAGAAAAGGGTGAAGGAAAATATACTAGACTTATGTGAGAAAAGGGTGAAGGAAAATATACTAGACCTGTGATAAAAGAGTGGAATATCATGAAGGAAAAGGTTGAATACCATGAACAAATACTCTGAGAATGACAAAATAATGTGCAAGTACAAGCACTGTTTGAAAGATGGGGGCGGAGTAACGCTAGATGAAGACAGTTAAATCGCTAGCTACGTTTTGGCTTTTAATAGCGTGAACCGAGTGGTCTGCCGTGGTCCTTGTGTATAACAAGGGCAAGAAAAGCATCACTGCCCAACAGAGAGCTCATTGTAAGAGGCGACTGTGTTCCATGGCATAACACCGACCATGGTTAGGTGGTTTATTTAGAGCAGAATAGATGGCGCCTAGCACGCTGCGGGTCTACTTTGCTCCAAGTGTTTATTAAGAGTCTATTAAGATGGGCTCGCACATCGGTTAAGTTAACCCCACACTGCGGCACTTGTCCCAACGCAGAGGAGTAATAAACTGCTCATGGCTAAGCTCGCTAAGGAAGAAATCCTCCCCCGGCTACATTCAGCTCTCTTGGACCTGCACAGGAGCATCTGCCCCTTTAAAAGTACAGGTCGACTAAGAACACGTATAGCTCAGATACTGCACCGGAAACTAAAACAGAAGCAAAGTGTGCCTCGGAATATAAGGAGCCCAACTGTAAACCGCAACCAAGGAAAGTAGCCAAGAATACCTAACGCATGTACTAGTGGCATCATCATCAGTAACAACAATAACATCGTTTGTAACTGGAAAGGCAGCTATCAAATTTCCTTGATGTGGTAATCGAACCACAAAGATTTTGACGAACAGTTATAATGAATCGGCTAGGATAGCCAAGCTTCGCCATCACTTACCGGGAGACGTTCTCTGTAGACGTGTCAGAGGTCTTGGTCGAGTCAACAAATGGAGTGTACATGTCACAATGCTGTTTGCATTTTTCCTGAAGTTGGCGACCTGAAAGTTGCATATATCATGTCGACTGTCCACCATCTGCTCAAAAACCACACTGCCTCTCTGGGAACAGGTCCGGTTCAAGACGCCTGGTTTATCGATACAGAAGGATTGACACATATTGTGGCATTCGTGCTATGGTTGAGAGATAATTACATTGACGTGTCTTGCTCAGTGATTCAGAATCTTGTCCTTTTCCGTCTTCAGTGTCATGTTTTCAGTGTCATGCCATCAGTGTCAATGACAGGAACGGAGTGATAAAATTGAAGCCCATAGAATGCCTTCAATGAATCGTAACACCGTTGTTGGTAATTCGTGTCTGCATATTTCTGATCCTCATCTGCTGTGTTTATGAGCCAGACATCTTGGATTCTTCTAAGCCGGTTGGGTACTACCCGCAGACATCTTGGATTCTTCTAAGCCGGTTGGGTACTACCCGCAGACATCTTGGATTCTTCTAAGCCGGTTGGGTACTACCCGCAGACATCTTGGATTCTTCTAAGCCGGTTGGGTACTACCCGCAGACATCTTGGATTCTTCTAAGCCGGTTGGGTACTACCCGCAGACGTCTTGCATTCTTCTAAGCCGGTTGGGTACTACCCGCAGACATCTTGGATTCTTCTGAGCTGATTTAGGACTATCCTTCGCATTTTGGTGAAGGCTACCGTTTTGGATGTTGTGGTTCTTTCTAAAAACGATCATTCTAATAGACTCCAGGAGTGTACTCCAAGCCAAATCAAGCCCCAAACTTGATGGACTCACACGAAATAAAATACAACATCGGATTGCTGTCTAAAAGAACAGATCTAGTTCTACAGTGGATTCTGAATTTTCGAAACGAGAAAGCAGATGAGCTCGCAAAAGCCTGAAGTTATAGAACACTGACTCGCCATTTACAGATCTATAAAGAAGCAAAGACGCTCATCAAACGGTACATGAGGACGGAATGGAGACACCAGCACAAAGAATGCAGGCCAGAAAATGACAGCATAGACAAACCTGGCAGAGATGGGCAGACAAAGAGAGACAGTCTGGTCCGGGGAAGTGACCATGCTCGAAAAGCTGTAGCGGACCGGCAAAGATATGAGACTCACAGTCTCCTTCATGAACTTCCCCGGACTAGAAGCAAAGCATAAGTTGACCGTCGAAGAAGAAGATGAAGAAGAAGGAAGGAAGGAAGGAAGGAAGGAAGGAAGGATGTTGAGGTTAGACCATTTTGGTGTGTTTTGTACAGGTGGTGGTGTTCAGCCAAAAGAATCTTGATACCATCATCATTCTCGTCCAACAAGTCGATGTTCTGGGCGTGGTTTGGAACCGCATAATGCTGTATCTTTCAGAGAGGTCCATTTTTTGCTTCACAGAAGAACTGACAAAACTATTAATCCTTCAACCAAATGTCCACAGCTCTTAAACCTCTCTCTGTGACTGGTTCGTCTTCGCTTTGACGATGTGAAATGTTAAACTTCCTAACAGGTCTCAGACCCTGTTGGCGTCTCAATGACTCTACTTGGAGCCCACATTTGAGCACCTAAATGTCCGCACATCAAGTAGAATAGACTCTTCGTAGAGCCCACATATGAACACCTAAATGTCCGCACCTCAAGTAGCCTAGACTCTATGTGGAGCCCACATTTGAACACCTAAATGTCCGAACTTCAAGTAGCGTAGACTCTACGTGGAGCCCCCATTTGAACACCTAAATGTCCACACCTCACGTAGTCCAAGTCTCCCGCTCATTATGTCCCTTCTGCTGGTGATGCCATAGTCAATAGGGTGTCACTGTTTAGAGCGGGGATGCACCCAGCATGTCTTTTGACGAAACATTGTTATCGTGGAAGAGGTCGAGCCTGGTTTATGAATATAGATGTTTATGAGTTGTTTTTTCCTCCCGTTAGTATAGATATAATTGAATACTTGGTTACAGACGGGAGTAACTTCAACATTCCATTGTTTTCTTGGTGAACTTCTATCTGCCAAACTCAACAATCAAACACTTATACAGACACGCAGATAAGGAACAACAAATGCTGTTGTTAGATAAATATGACTTCATCTAGCTCTACCGGGTTTTCATATCAGCTGTGAATGGAACAGCTGTTCAACCTATTTCGTAAAAGTCGCACGAACTATAAGGTAATCGAGACACACCCCCAGAAAACAGATGACGCAAGTTACATGTAAACAACCACTTGGTCATGTTAGAGTGCCAGAAAGTCGTCCTGACCTTGGGCAGTGAGTGCAGAGAACGGAGAAACGGGAGAACCGAGCATGAGGTAAATCAGCTGGTGGCTGAGAACAGCCAGGAGAGTGACGCTGTCATATACACCGACGGATCGGTCGTGCGTAGTCGGACATCGGGCTGGGGTTTCTCGGCTAGAGTGAGGGGGAGAGGTCGTTGCTGAGCGCAATAATAAAATACATGTCAACAACCTCCAGTATGAGAATGGAGACGGAAGCAGTGACCTCAGTACTGAAATGGATATCTAAGACTTCTATAACAAAGGCAGCCATCGTAACAGACACGCAAGCCGTTCTTCAGAAGGTACAGAAGGGATGGCTTGGGTACGAGCGGAAAGCAGCTGTTGAGACCTCAAACCTCGAGGCGTTGACCTGGATCTACTGTCCTGCTCATGCCGGGGTTCAGGGCAATGAAAGAGCTAACATCTTGGCTTCACAAGCTCCCATCATGGGCCCATTAGTGATGGATAGAGGTTACGTTTTGAAGTCAATCAATGACCGCCTGCTGGGTGAGGACACCACAATAGATGAAGCAGCAATCCACAGACTGCAAAGTTTCGACATTAAACGAGGTTCGAGCGGAGTGGGGCGAATGAGAGGACGGCGCAGGAGAGCGTACAACCAATGAGCTACAGGGAACATCAGCATCCATACCGTACGCCATTTTATGAGAGAGACTGAGCACCTATGGGTATGCCCGGAGTGCAGTGACGTCGATTATTAGAAACAGAAACTTGGTCATGTTAAAAAGGAATGCCACAAATATGGCGTGATTCACGTGCATTGCACGTTGTTTCGACCTGAAAGGGCCAAATCAATTATTTACTAAGTGCACAAAGTTATTAAATAGTGCTCAGTGAGGTATTTTTTTGCGCACATAAACCGCATTTTAAAATACGTTCAGTCGCTTATAGAGAAGAGTGAAGTTTATTGAGAAGATAGTTCCTATAGCTCGCTGGTTATACACACCACTGACCCGTTCTTTCATTTGCCCATCTGCTCTCGTCCCACGTTTGTTTCAAACTCTTACAGTATGTATATTCCTTATTCCTCATTTTCAGTATTGTAATTCAACACCTAGAACTGTTGGATCGAACATGACAGGTTCCAATGGAGCAAGACATCAGTAGGAGGCGATGGCGCTGGATTGGCCACACATTACAAGAACAGTTAATAACACTGCAAGACATTCTCTCTTCTGGAATACACAGGATATTAGAAACAGCAGACAACTGAGACACCCACGGAAGAGAGAGCTGAATGTCAATATCCGGGTGGCAGGCAAAACATGGTCAGAACTTGCTCGGATGGTTTATGATAGGAGACTTGAATTTGCTGAGAACGTGTGCTCCGCAGTCAGGTTGTTGATTGATTGAATACACCATGTAGTTATTCATTGATTTGAGTGTCTCCTATATCTATTGTGAATGTTTCCGAAATAAATGTTTATCTTTCCTTGCCATCAACATAAGCAGATCTATGAAAACATTTGCAGCGAGATGTCTTTATTTTTGCAACCCATTGATGACATACTGATAGCTTCTGTATCTTCAGGGGCAGAGAGGGAATGTTCCACACGATCAATGCACTGATTATTGAAGTCTCAGAGATAAATAGATAGATAGATAGATAGATAGAGACAGAGACAGAGAGAGCGAAAGAGAGAGAGAGAGCTGACATAACTGCCTTAAATCTCCGCGTTCATACTGGCGGTTTTTGTCACGTGTATATGATCTGCTGGCATCTGAATTTAACGAAAGAGTTGATTGCTAGTCCCATACAGAACCCTCTTAAAACGTTACAATATGCTTGGAGTGTTACATTAGACCTGTTCAGATTTCTGTGAGTACTCTGAGATGTTATTGTTAAGAAATTAACTCCTCCTGTTCATAATTTGCTAAACCACAGATTCAAAACTGCATTTTTTGAATCATAGGTCCAGCACTACATTTGTTGAAGCATAGGTCCAGAACCGCATTTGTTGAAGCATAGGTCCAGCACTGCATTTGTTCAAGCATAGGTCCAGAACCGCATTTGTTGAAAAATAGGTCCAGCACTGCATTTGTTCAAGCATAGGTCCAGAACTACATTTCTTGAAACATAGGTCCAGCACTGCATTTGTTCAAGAATAGGTCCAAAACCCCATTTGTTCAAGCATATGTCCAGCACTTCATTGGTTGAAGTATAGGTCCAGCACTGGCTTTGTTGAAGCATTGGTCCAGCACTGGATTTGTTGAAGCATAGGTCCAGCACTTCATTAGTTGAAGCATAGGTCCAGAACCGCATTTGTTGAAGCATAGGTCCAGCACTGGATTTGTTGAAGCATAGGTCCAGCACTGGATTTGTTGAAGCATAGGTCCAGCATTTCATTTGGCTCCATTAACTTACCTTTAGGAAAACCGGAATCCAGTAATTTGCAGTGCGGTTGCATAGCTACAAATAGTTTTTACATGATGAGTTTGCCAACCCTATACACAACCTTCTATAGTCACATATTACAACATGCAATGAAGGAATCAGTAGTTCTTTACTAAACATCGACGCAATTGTTACATAATTATTATTATTGAAATATAATTGTTTCTGTTGGTCATTGGTGTACTCGTATTTGTTTTCTTTAAGCCATGAGATCCTTAGGATAGCTTAATTGGTTGAACAGAATACGATCATTTCATCATACTATGCGTGCCTTCAAATGTCGATACGGCTAGCAAACTCATCATGCAAAATAATGTGCTGAAAAAAAAACAATGAGAGAAAAGCCAACATAAAAGCTTGAACTCAGACCTAAGGATAATCCACGGAGGGAGACTAATGCATCTGGATAGGGAGCATATAAAAAAGGCTGATAGAGTTTTGTTTAGCTCTTCCATCGACAGCTTGTGATGGCCGTTGCTCTGTTCATGTTTTTCTGAGCAGAATTCAAATATTACCATCCATACCTTCGTCTGATGTTCAACATGACACGTAAAGTCGCTCGACTTGTCCTGTTTACTGGATACTGTCAACAACGAATAAGTCGTGACAAAACATAATGTTTTCCAAGGTCGACGTGTTAATGGACTTTTTATATAAGTATACAGCAGATTCAGGACGTCAAGATCTTAACTGATCTGTATGAGTATTGTCCTTGGTTGACTGTTCTCAAACTGATTGGTTCTCACAACACTAGTAGCTCTTACAATTTATATCAGAGCTCCACTGAGATGTTGTTTATTTGAGTTCGACCTATCGATTGTCGATGCTAACAGCATTACAATTTAAAATGGAATCATTTTACCATTACATGATGATAATAAGGAGGCTCGTTCTAGCTCTTCAAGCTTTTCCCAGGTCTCAGAGGAAAACATATTGAGATCCGCTGCTGTTAGCTGACCGACATAATATCATGGCATTTAATCATTTGAAATTTTACAGCTGGTAGAAGCATAGCAAAGTTTGGAAAGGAAAAAAGTATTACCCCTCCGAAAAATAAAAAAACAGCGTAGATCTACTTCAGTGAAGTCTTTAACACTTTTTCTGCGACGGCACTGCTTGTGTGACGTGGTACACATTGTCGGTGCTTGTGTGACGTGATAAACAATGTTAGTGAATGTATGACGTGGTACACAATATTAATGCTTGTGTGACGTGATACACAATGTTAGTGATTGTTTGACTAACATTTAGTGACAAAGCAATGATTCTTTAACACATTTCAGGAAGCATTCATTTTCCTTCCTCATGTTCTTTAGTGTCCTGTAGAACAGTTTCTGGTTTTCTCCTGCATTATTTTCCAGTTTCTTTCCAAATTCCTCCCAGGATTTATGTTCGGCCTTGAGCAAAGTCTTCTTTGCTTCTTTTCTCAAATTTACATATTCTTTATATTTCTTTGTTCTTCTGTGTTCCTAGCCTCTAGGTATTGCTTCTATGCCTTTTTCTTTTCTCGTATTATTCTTTTCACTTCTTCTGTCCAACATGGTGTACTCTTTATTTTCCACCCTTCGCTGGTTTGACCGCATGCCTCTACTGCAGCCTCTTTGAAGATGTCTTTGAATTTTACCCAGAGCATTTCCATGTCTTCTTCAGGTTCCTTTATCCTTCCTATTGCTGTTGTTATGAGGCCTTGGTATCTCCTCTTAACATCTGGTTTGTAAGCCTTAATTTTATTTTCTCCTTATGTGTTATTATGTTTGTTGCTTGTTGATGGGTGTTGCCTGGCTCGATAACTTGTTTCGATTTATTTATTTTAACTAGGTAGTGGTCGCTTCCATTTATGGATATTTTATTTCTTGCCGGCTCATTTAAGACATCTCTATACCTACCGATCACTCCGTCCCGTCTAGAAATTTATTTCCAACTCCTGCATTGATGTCTCCAAGGAGAAGTATTTCATTTTGGCAATCGTCAACAGTCCTTTGCAGGAGCTCATATCTTTTATGTCAGTGCTCTCATCTTCGTTTGGTGCATACACAAAGATAAACAAGGTGCGCTGCTGACCACCACAGAAGAGGTAATGAGCAGATGGAAAGAATATTTCTCAGATCTCCTTGGAGTGGAGGAAAACCAAGCTCTGGAAGTAACAGCCCCAATTCTAGAAGAGGAAGCCATGGAGGGAAACGATAATATCACAGTGTAAGAGCTAAAGGTAACATTGGAGAAAATTAAGATTGGTAAAGCAGCAGGTCAAGATGGTATATAACACCAGAAATGGTTAAATACATGGGGACGGCAGGAAATATACTATTAATGAAGATTCTCACGGCAGCTTGGCGCTACAAGAAGATACAAAGAGATTGGGAGATTTCCACAATAATACCAATGTTTAAAAATGGTGACAATCGACAATGTGAAAATCACAGAGGTATTTCCCTTCTCAGTGGCCCCGGAAAGTCTACTCTAGGATTCTAGAACGGCGATTAAGAGGTCTAGCAGAGCCAAATATGGACGAAACTCAATGTGGGTTTAGAGCAAACAGAAGTACTCAAGACCTTATTTTTACACTCATACAGCTGAGTGAAAAGGCGGTTGAGTATGATTAGGAGATGCATCTCTGCTTTTTAGATTTGGAGAACTCATTTGATAAAATCTCTTGCGAAAATATTTTGGAGTGCCTGACAAGGAAGAACATCACAGGACCCCTGATCTCTGCCATTCAGAGTTTCTATAAAACATGCAGAAATTATGTGTGGACATCAAATCAAACGTCAGCAGAGTTCAGGACCACTAGCGGAGTAAGACAGGGGGACATTCTATCACCGTACCTTTTCATTCTCCTCATGGATGAAGTCATCAAAGCCTGCAAGGAACGGACAAAAAACTATGAAGTAGGGTACTGGAAGATGAGACCAAGTTACATATCGGAACTAGCATTTGTAGATGACATGGCCCTGATCACGAAATCTCAGGCACATCTCCAGATCAACTTGCAGGTCTGGGAAGAAGAGATGAAGAAGAGAGGAATGCACATCAGCAACTCCAAAACAAAAACCATGGTGATCGCCAGCGATGAAAAGAGACATCAGATAACCCTGGGAACACGAGCACTGGAGCAGGTAAGCAACTTTAAATATCTAGGAGTGGTAACAGACAGCAGGGGAGGAATCAAAGAAGAGTTAACTGTAGGGCAGTAGCTGGTAGACTTTTCCATCCAATAAACAGGTTTCCTCAGCAAAAGAGAAGTGAGCAGGAAAACAAAGATGGACGTATACCGCTCAATCTATGTGCCTGTCCTGATATACGGATTATGAGTCATGGGCAATGCCCACAGCCCAAGAAAGGTAACTACAAACTGCAGAAATGAGGTACATAAGAGAAGCGACTCGGGTGACGAAAAGTGATAAGTTCCGTAACCATACGATACGTAGCAATCTCGAAGTCCAACCCCTGCAGACACGAGTGTAGCAGTCCAAACTACAGTGGCTTGGCCATGTCTGCAGACACGAGTGGAGCAGTCCCAGCTACAATGGTTTGGCCATGTATATAGAATGGAAGAAGATCGGATTCCAAAGTGGTCGGGGAAGATAAAAAGTCAAAGACACAGACCCGCAGGACGTCCCATAGTACGCTAGGAAGACAACATACGACAGTCTCTAGGTGACCGAGGGCTAGATTGGAAAGAGGCCAGGACAAACATGGCGGATAGAACAGTATGGCATTCATTTGACAAACCTCTACACCTCACCTTAGAAGAAGAACGACCAAGTAAGTCAGTCAGTTATGATTCTACTGCGTGTCACGCAATGTTAGCGCCCGTGTTTCCCTTTACATGCTATCGAAAATCGAGTTGTAGAGGCTAATAATTTCTACAGGAGCTTTAGACCTTTAGTTCGACACGTTTTACCACTCTCTCGTTCTGGTCTACTTCAGTGAATGTCGCGCCTGCTTGTTGTTGTTCGGGGGGGGGGGGGGCGGAGGGGGGGGGGAGGGGATGTGTGCACGCTTGTGTGTTTGTATTTGGTACTCTTCATATCATAATATGCTATCTATCACTGCAGAAGGAGCAAAGAGTAGCCACTACAGTCAGCTTCATTACAAGAGCCTTCTACTGATCAGACATGCTAATCAGGGTCAGACAAAATATACTGACCAAGACCCTCACTTTGACTTCCACATAGTTCTCCCTAAAAACGGGCCGTTTTCATGGCAACCTGGCTAACCAGGTAAGGAAACGACGTGATCCCCGTAGTAGTGAGTGACACGCAGATGAAGCCAAGCATAGCACAACCGCCTGGAGGACCCAGGTCCACCTTCATCAGCACTCTCGGGATGTGAGGAAAGCTACAACAAATCACCACTGAATGTCTTTTTCAGGGCCCACAACGAGTAATCCTACTCGTTGTGGGCACATTCAACAACAACAACCCTGACCCTCAATCAAAGCTTATATGTGCTTTTGTAGATGTGGTGTCCGGGCCATCACGGTGGAGTTGCAAGTCTCATGTACACACAACAATATTTAGTAGCTTTTCACATGTATTTCATCATGTAGCGGTTCTATTCGTGCGTCCTCAGCAAGGTATCCGCATATCGACACGAGAAGTGCGTTGTATTGATCTATGCTAAACTCTTCAGTACTTTACAAGTTTGATTGGACCGCATCAATTCATTCGTTAAGTTTGATTGGACCCCATCAATTCATTCGTTAAGTTTGATTGGACCCCATCAATTCATTCGTCAAGTTTGATTGGACCGCATCAATTCATTCGTCAAGTTTGATTGGACCCCATCAATTCATTCGTTAAGTTTGATTGGACCCCATCAATTCATTCGTCAAGTTTGATTGGACCGCATCAATTCATTCGTCAAGTTTGATTGGACCCCATCAATTCATTCGTTAAGTTTGATTGGACCCCATCGAAACTAAAGCGAAGAAACTTTGCAGAAATAGCTAAAGCAAAGATGCACGAAGATCCCATAAACGCACTAACAACACCAAAAACCCATCACTACTGTACGAAAACCTACCTGGAGGCAGGATATATTTCCAGAAGTGGTAGAAAATATACCAGGTATTGCAAACAAAAACTGCCAGACTGAAAAAGAAAGGAGAGATACTACCCTAAGCTTCATAACGAAAAGCTACCCAAGCATGGACTGGACCCATGCATACAACGACGGTTCTGTAACAAACACTACACAGAACGGAGGGGCAGGAGCATTCCTGAACCTACCAAATGGCAGAAAAATAACACTGTCATTCGCTACTGGTAAGTACACAAGCAATTTCAGAGCGGAGGCAGAGGCACTGAGGGCGGCAGTGGAAGAAATGGTGACACACAGTGAAAATGAGAGCCATATAGTCCTGCTGACAGATGCTCTCGCCGTAGTCACAGCGCTAAAAAGCCAGAAAAACACTGAGCTTAATGACTTAAGAGCAGCACTCTGCAAACTGTGCCAGCAGTCCGCACCAAAAAGGGTAGTGGTACAGTGGGTCCCATCCCACTGCAACATCGAAGGCAACGAGGAGGCAGACAGACTGGCAAAAGAAGGTGCAAGACTACCACAAACAGATACCAGTATGACGTACGAAGAGTCAAAACGGCTTATCAAAGCCAGATACATGACCAAATGGGAAACCGAACATACTGGTTACACCAAAAACGATGCCTATTACCAGTTGAACCGAAGAGAGCAGGTCGTTGTCTTCAGACTTCGCACTGGCCACAACAGACTGAGGTACCACCTATTCAACAAATTGAAGATAGGGTGTACCGACGAATGCCCGTGCGGTACTGGTAAAATGACCGCTGAACATCTGCTGCAGAACTGCCCGACATACGAGGATCAGAGAGAGCAGATGTGGCCATTACCAGTGGAACTGCAAGACAAGCTCTATGGCAGTGGCGACAGCCTCAGGATGACCGCCGCTATTTTCGAAAAAAATAATGGTTACTGTCTGACTGCGTACGCAGAAGAAGAAGAACAAGAAGATTGGACCCCATCAATTCATTCGTCAAGTTTGATTGGACCCCATCAATTCATTCGTTAAGTTTGATTGGACCGCATCAATTCATTCATTAAGTTTGCATGTTGAAGTACGTCGATTCCACCAGAGGAACTGAGTGACAGCATGCTCTCCTCGCCCGCTTTCGCACCAATCCAAGCACATGATTAACCGCCAAGTTTATGAGGGAAATGTGGGAGAGGTAAATGTGTGAGAGGGTATGCTATTTTCTGACATGGTGAAAAGGGTGCATGGGGCAAAAAGAGAAACCAAAACAGGTGAAGACCGCTGCTCAAGCTCTAGTGAATGTTTTGGTTGTTGTTAACAATGCCATTTATTGGTTATTGATGGTAAGCGGACGTAGTCATGATGTACGTGTATGGTATATGTTACTAGAAATGTAATGTATTTTTATATATATACAGGTCTTCTTCAGTTGTTTCACTGCTCTGTACAGAGTGTTGGCAATTGTTTCGTTTCTTATTGACGTACTTGTATGGTTTCTGTGCGTTTATTGGCTGTTCATTTATGGTTCCTATTTTCTGGTAACTCTCGTAGATGAGAATGTTGGGAACTTGTGGGTTCTGTACACTCGTTTGGCTCTACGTGTACACATTTATGCTTGTGTACGTGTGTAAGGACATGTACAGGGTGGACACAATGTCCATGGAAACCGTCACATGTTTACTCTCCACGTAAGAGAATTTCCGAGTAGACAGTTTAATGGACGATAGCCTGGATGTGGATACGATCTGGTAAGGCCTGCTGGAAGTCATACGACATGGTAAGGCCTCCTGGAAGCCCAAACTTAACGATGTATGACAATTCGGGAATAATGAAAGACAAAATGTCCCACCCCAGCTTACAGCCTGTTGACAACCTGTTGACAACTTGTTGTTGTCGTTGAATACTCATAATGAGTAGATTTACCCATTTGTGCACCCTGAAAAGTTCGTTCAGTGGCGTTTTGTTGTAGCTTTTCGCACATCCCGAGCGTGCTAATGAAGGTAAACCGAAATGCTCCAGGCGGTTCTGCTATGCTTGGCTTCATCTGCGTGTCGATCACTGCTACGGAGATCGCGTCGATCGCTCACCTCGTTAGTCTGAAAACGGCTGTCAGAGATTGCTTCCTCGAAATACAGCCTTGAGCATGTATGAGAATGTCTCAAACAACGTGGAAAAGAAAATTGAAGAAACAAAAAATTCGTTGCTGATAATAAAGGACAACATAATTTACAGTTAGCTGACTCTTTTTGTCCAATCTATATTTGTTTTCCAAGTGAAATACATATGTATGTGATCGATGTTGCCTACAGTATTCTTACATTGAATGGACGTAGATTATGTTCGTGTTTGTATACATAGATAGTTTGTATACTGATAAGTTGACCATTTTTTCCTGATATGTTGATTTGTTAGGTCATATTATTGTCCCTGATGAAGGCCTATTAGTCGTAACGTAGGTTTTGTTTGTAGTCTCGTCTCGGTGCGGTATCTGATCATACCCATTTTTTCAATTTTGATTAAACTCAACCTTAATCAACTTTTACACATTCTTTTTCATGTTTTTTGTTAACATAGATGAGTTTGATTGTTCAGATGGTACATGACTATGTGAATTCTTTGGGAGTGTATGAAAGATTGTGGATCTTTGAATGTCTGCTTCATGTTTGCCATTTCGTTTGATAGTGACTTCGTTTGTGAGCCTGTTAGGCATTACATGAGAGGTCAAGGTCAGAAACATGTCGATTCAACAGGGTCTTGAAACCCCATGTTTTCAAAGGGCACTACCGATTGAAACTTCCACATTTGTGACGACTTGGACTGGTAAGAAAATAGGTCACCAGGACAATTGTGCGAATCAGTGTGTCGGCTATTAAGGTTCGAAGGAAGGTCAACATACCACAATCTTGTCAGGATCGGTGAATAGACTTAGACACCAGAATTGGCAATCTGAGTGCTGCAAATATAATTGTATTCTTGCTTTTCCCAACACCCTGGGTTAGGAACAAATATGATACACAAACAAACACCCGCTCAACATGGACAGTTTTCATAAACACACACACGGACACCTCGCACATTAGCGCGCCCTCACACACACACATGCACACCCACAAACACGCACGCACACACACACAACTGATATAACTAATATCTTGATATCACCAAAATTTTTCCTGGAAGAATCAGAATAGGAACACTGCTTCCTTCATCGTAAGGTACAACTAAAGAAGATTGGTATCTTCATCATGTAAGAACCGTTGCTGTAAAACTGCATTGCAAATAACTGCACTCTTGACTTTTCTAAAAGCTAATTTAGGGAGTTAAAAGCAGTATTAGACACATGTCCCAACAAATAGACTGACGGGGAATGATAGAAAACCAGGCAGTGAGTCATTGAGTAGTAAATAAATGACAAAAGTATTAACAATATATAAGTGAAAATGGAAAAATAAAAAAATAAAAAAATCATCCAAAAACGGGTGAGATATCTGCAACAAAGCAATTCTTCTATTTACAGTATGCAAAATTAAAGATAAGAGACGAACAAGCAGTAACTGTGCACATACTGATTTCTCTACTGCCAATAACATGCATTATTATTATATTATTATTTTGAAAGTCATAATGAATCAGCAGATTGTATGTCTCTAAACACGAGGTTATAGCAGTAAAAGATTAGGCTTTTTCTGCTGGTCAGCTGATTACTTGGCAATCAGTGTACATTTGTATATACCAGCGTTACGGTTATAACAGACGTCACAAGTAACACTTGACATGAGATAACAACAGGCCGAACGTATAGCAGTAAGCGGTGGCGACACATCCTCACATGTAGGGTAAAGGTAGGTATTTTGACCACTGGCCTTCGATTTCACAGATCCAACAAAACAGGAGAACATAAAGATATTTCAAATGGCAAGTGTGAAACTTTCTTTAAGAATATTATCGTTTAATGTGTGATAATAATAGTCTCCTACGAAAGCGATGTTGACAACAGCAGTCAGACTTGTTGTGTTGCACCTCTCAAGTGAGTTCTCGGGCCGCAACATATGTAGCATTTAAGGTCAGGGTTGGACATGTGAGTGTTTGTTTTTAAGTCTTTTCACAGAGTGCGTTTTCTGTGCGCCTAGGAGGTACTGAGCTCCTCATAAAAGGAGACGCCTCTGATGATGGATCCACGCCATGCCTGGTGGTACTGTGCGAGGCACCCCCATGAGTTTACTTTACATCAATATTGAATCATGTCAGAGATATTTGGAGGGGGTCTTTGAATCACTTCTCATGCCTACAAACCAGACGCAGGCTCTTTCATCTCACCATACATTAGTTGTTTGAGGATGCGGTTGTCTTGTATGCGCACGACTGCCCCATCTGATCTGGTTCTTCTACAACAGTATGTGGATGCTGGTCATATTGGCATTAGTGAGGATCTCGATGTCCGGTAGCCTATTCTGCCACTGCATTTTCAACAATCTACGGAGGCGGCTTGTACGGAAGTGGTTGATTTTTCTAGCATGCCTGCTGTACACAGTCCAGGTCTCATTGACATACAGAAGGGCGGTGAGCACTACGGCTCTGTTGTTGTTGCTGTTGTTGTTGCTGTTGATGATATTGTTGTTGCTATTGTTGAATACCCACAATGAGTAGATTTACTTGTGCGCCCTAAAAAGTATGTCAAGTTACAATTTATTATAGCTTTCCTCGCATCTCGAGCGTGTTGATGAAGGTGGACCGAGGCCCTCCAGGCGGTTGTGATATGATTTACTTCATACTTCATACTACGGGGATCAAGAGTCGAGTCACGCAACAATAGCAATAAAGGTCCAGGTAGTCTCACAACAGAATAAAGTGAGACTTGATTGTATGAGGCTTCATCGTCTTGTAAGGTAGGGTGACCTGTTCCTTTTTCGTTGCATTTCCTGCCCTAACAGTAACCAAGGTACCCATTTAAAGCTGGATAAACTGGAACGTGTCGAAAGCAGGGATTGGACATCTTACTCTTACTTTGAGAAACGAATACTCGACCCCTCTGCTTCACAGACTCAAACAAATATGAGATACTGGATTTAACAATTGTAAGACTAATAGCGAATTTGATCTGAGAATGGGCGAGTGACGTACTGCGTATGTGTGTAAATGTTTGAATGATTGCATATGTCATAATGTACAAGAATAGAGTAAGTGGTTGTGTTAGAGATACGCGGAATTCTCATTAATATCTCAAGATCCGAAGTATTAACGGTTTACCTGGTTCCTGGACGGACGTGCCAAATTATTCTAGCGCATCAAACTGAATTGGACGTGCAGATATCAAACTAACGAAACTACCATTTCGTTAGCAGGCCACTAAATGCAGGTGCTGACAAGCGTAGTTTTAGCCGTAGATGAAAGCAAGCGAGGAAGAAGGGAGCTAATGGACCGTTAATACTCAATTGTAGGTTTCCGGTACTGTAGAACACGATTACTGTTCCGAACGCTCCGAGAACTAGACAGACGGACAAAGACGGGATTTGTTGATTATATTATCTCGGTGAGAATGTTAGGGTTAGGCTCAACATACTGACAAGACATCTCACGTCAGGGTTAGGTTGAACATACTGACAAGACATCTCACGTCAGGGTTAGGTTCAACATACCGACACGACATCTCACGTCATGGGTTAGGTTGAACATACTGACAAGACATCTCACGTCAGGGTTAGGCTCAACATACCGACACGACATCTCACGTCATGGGTTAGGTTGAACATACTGACACGACATCTCACGTCAGGGTTAGGTTCAACATACGTAACAAGACATCTCACGTCAGGGTTAGGTTCAACATACTGAACAAGACATCTCATGTCAAGGTTAGGTTCAACAATACAGGCCTCGCGAAACAGATATGAGACAAAAGCTGTATGGAGATAAAACAGCCTTACAAACAACGGTGTCCTTTGTAAGAGAAACCGGGAAATTGATCTGAGGATGAACGAAGAAGAAGAAGAAGAAGAAGACGAATAAACTATGGAAGAGTCCCGCTACCATTCATATCATAATATACCAGTAAATAAGGAAATAATACATTCTGAGGAGAAGTGGTAATGCTAACAAAAACAATTCTCTTTGATTCTCCAGGTGCGAGGAAACGTGTTTTTTTTGGGTTCGTCGTCACTTTTCACGTACAAGGGGCTTGTTATAAGTCTTTACCCTGACTATGAAGGAGTAGGAGGAGAAAGTTGATATTTGGCACATATGTAGCTCATTTAATTTGAACTGGACTTAAGAAGTATGAATTTGTATCCTCGACGGGTTTACCCAGTATGGTGCGTGGCGCAACACACCTTATTAACCGGATCCGCCACTTTAACGGTTTGTCAGAGCAATAGAGAAATCGGAGGCCAGAACTGTGATAAAATTCTTGATGTTGCAGGGAAAAATACATACAGAAACACACAGTGAGATGGAACCAGTGTTTGATTAATTCGGTCTTTCCTATCCTTCTGTAAAACAATTGGTGTAGCCAGTTTAAGTGTGGCCATTCCCATGTTGCTGATCTTCCAAGATCAGGAAGACCATCATCAGAGTGCAGCGATGAAAATGTTACAAGAGTGAAGAAAACCATTGACCACAATAGGAAAATGACAATTGCAGAGATATCTAGGTCAACAAAACTGAATGAAAGTACAGTTTTTAAAATTTTACACAACAGACTGAAGATGAGAAAAGTGTGTGCCAGCTGGGTCCCGCGTCTGCTGACATGTGAACAGAAACAAACGCGGGTTGATTGCTGTGGCCAGTTGCTCAAAATGTGTCGGTCGAAAAACATGTTACTGACCATGTTGATAGTATATGAGACTTGGGTTCACCATTATGACCCAGATTCAGATTATTTTCTTTTCCCAAAACTTAAAAAACATCTGAAAGGAAATCATTTTGACAGTGACAAAGATGTCATTCTGGCTTGTGATAACTGGTTTAGTTCGAAAAATAGGTTACTTTATTATGAAGGTCTTTTCAAAGTCACGCAGAGATGGCAGAAATGTATAAATTCATGTGGTAGCTACATTGAGAAGGAATACACACTGTGCCAAATTTCTACTTTCTCCTCCTACTCTTTCATGGTCAGGGTAAAGACATGACAAGCCCCTTGTAAATGTATAGAACACAGCCAAAATGAGAGCATTTTAAATACACATACAGATGCATCCAGTAAATGGTTACAGAGAACATAAACAAAATCGTTATTACTATAAACATTTCTGCTAACAATTAATCAGTGTACATACCTGGAATCTTCAGCACCGCTGAAATAAACTTGGCCCTAGCAAAAATTGAACTCGAGAAAAAGCTGATATTTTTTCAAAGCAGCGCCAATGATAAAGGGTTGGTATAGTTGTTGGCTCTTGATAAATGGACGATTTTTGAAGCAATCAAGAAATACTTCATTTCTTCGTAAACTTCTAATGATGGCCCAAGTAATACTTTGTGCTGCTTGCTGACGTTGTCACACGACATTGGTGGAAAGTCAATGGGCACATGACATTGGTGGAAGGTCAATGGGGACACGACATTGGTGGAAAGTCAATGGAGACACGACATTGGTGGAAAGTCAATGGAGACACGACATTGGTGGAAAGTCAATGGAGACACGACATTGGTGGAAAGTCAATGGAGACAGGACATTGGTGGAAAGTCAATGGGCACACGACATTGGTAGAAAGTCAATGGGCACACGACATTGGTGGAAAGTCAATGGGGACATGACATTGGTGGAAAGTCAATGGGGACAAAATATTCGAGAACATGACATACTGTGAAATCTAAGGTTTTAAAAAAAAACGTAAGTCGAGATATCATGTTAAGAAAATGCAGTTTCATTGTTCGCATATAGATCAAAGTCATCATCTCCAGACTCAAGGGTCATCTTTACAAGATAATGAATTTGAAAAGCCTGTTTTATTTATACTATAGACTATATTATACAATCACTGCGCTGTCTTCCCCCACTGGTCAGTGAGTCTGGCGGATTAATCATGCTTATTTATATGATCTTGTATTTGGAAAGTGATCTGATCTAGTCATCGCCGCGATCTACTAAATAATGACATTCGGTTGGTCATGATTTTAATTATATCGCCTATTTCTAATATACAAAAAGACAGAACTCTTTTCTCATTTACTTGTGTCGAAAACAGGATGTGATGTTCATTTTTATGTTTAAATTCTAAATACTTTTTTAAGAGTAAATAACACAAGCTCTTATAACACTTGTTTGACAACACCAGTGGTCTCGAGGATAGCTCACCCATAGGCTGTTGACTAGTCAAATCTATTCATGGATATCTGTTAAGTGCTGGTATGATTTATTTTACATTGTGTAACAATGCCTTCATAAATCATGCTTTCCCCGTGAGCACATCATTTCTTCATTCTTAAATTGGGTGAAAGGTTGTACGATCATTTGATTAAAGTGACGTTTGACCAAATTATGGGTGAATAGTTGTACGATCATTTGATTAAAGTGACGTTTGACCAAATTATGGGTGAATAGTTGTACGATCATTTGATTAAAGTGACGTTTGACCAAATTATGGGTGAATAGTTGTACGATCATTTGATTAAAGTGACGTTTGACCAAATTATGGGTGAATAGTTGTACGATCATTTGATTAAAGTGACGTTTGACCAAATTATGGGTGAATAGTTGTACGATCATTTGATTAAAGTGACGTTTGACCAAATTATGGGGGGAAATATAGGAACACAGTCCGATAAGCTGTTATTTTAGGAAGCTGAACCGACAAGACGTAATGACGTATATACATAATACATGTAAAATGTAAATGAAAAATATTGATGTTGCGTAAAAACTAATCAATAAAAATGAGAGAAGACAAAAAGAATAAACAGTAAGAAAAAAAAGATACAGAATGAGGAAAAATGTAAACTTGGGTGGTTTGAGATAACAGAAAAGAACAATAAAGCTGAAAATAAAGAGGGAGATTGTTGTAGATGAGATACAAAAAACAAAAACTTACAGGTTTGTGATTGTCCATTATTAACTTTGCTTCGTGTCAATTGAGGTGAGCTTGAAACTTTTAAATGTGTGCTATAGGGAATAAAGAAACAATTAGGCAGCAGACTGCTTATGGTATTACAAAAAAATAAGTATATTCTTGTAAGAAAAGTAACAAAAATGCCTAGCGCGATTGTAAACGTGTCTCTCAGCAATTGAGAACGGAGATCACACGCTTGTTGTTTGACTGAAAACCCTTCGTCACATTCAGGCGTAGTTTGATTGGTCAATAGATACACACCTCTGTCAAATCTGGGTCACGTAGATGCTGATGAATATTTGACAGGAGAGAACGGGAGGTTGAGGTGCGGTACAATATTCACCATATAACAACAATAACAGCTGGGCAATCAGATCAATAGACAAATCCAAGGAAAGCCGTGCAGAGTTGAGTTCTGGAGAGATATATTGTGCACACATGTTTATCTTTATCCAAGGCAAATATGGGAAATACTGTGACAAAAAGACGCATCTGTTGCAATCAATTATAGATGGTCATGAACGTTCTTCTGTAGTTGTTGTTTTGGTTCTACACGCCATATTTGCTCTACGTCTTCTTGCTTCTTATTTTCTTCGTGCTACTCTCCAGTAACTTCGGCTTGATCTACTAGTTCTCGTTCTCATTCTTCTTCTTCTGCGTGTTCTTCTCAATTGTCTTCTTATTGATATTCTTTCTAGCTATCTTCGTTTTCTTTCTCTTCTCTCTTGTTCTGTTTGTTCATATCTTCTTGTTATATTTCTTCTCGTTCTTCTCATTTTTTTTCTATTCATTCATGTGTCCGCTCCTCTTTGGTTTGATATACTTTTTTCTATTGTTCTAAATTTTCTATATCTGTTTCCTCTTCTCTTTCTGCTTGTTCCCCCTCCCCCAATCTTCTTGTTCACCAAGATGCACAAACCCCAAAACTAACTTTCAGAAAGCCTGTACCTGATCCTTCCACGTGCTAATGCTGTAAGGATGTGTGTAGTCGATACAAACATATATAGGTAATGGCCCAGAGACCGCATCAGGACAGAACACAACACACATCTACGTCACAGAGACAAGGCCGTCGTCAATGACAAAGAACACACGTGAACAACTACCAAACCATACTTCTTCTTCATCTTCATCTTCTTCATCGTACGCAGTCAGACAGTAACCATTATTTTTTCGAAAAAAGCAAATGTCATCCTGAGGCTGTCGACACTGCCATAGAGCTTGTCTAGTGTTGCCACTGGTGATGGCCACATCTGCTCTCTCTGATCCTCGTATGTCGGGCAGTTTTGCAGCAAATGCTCATTTTCCCGGTACCACACGGGCATTCGTCAGTGCCATCTATCTTCAATTTGTTGAATAGGTGGTACCTCAGTCTATTGTGGCCAGTGCGAAGTCTGAAGACCACGACCTGCTCTCTTCTGTTCAACTGGAAATAGGTATCGTTTTTTGTGTAGCCATGTAACAGATCCCACTGTTTGCCTTGGCCGTGATCTAACTTAGAACATTCTCACACTCATCCACATCATCATGACCATACTCAGTAAATGACATATCAAACAGCAGGTGGCATATTTATTATATCATACTCATATCATAGAATGAGTAGAGAAATTACAAACACAATATAATACATATCTTAACTAAACATTCTACTAAAACGGGAATTGTAAGCATTAGCTATTGATGTAATTCCCAACTATCTAAAAACCCAGTTCTATTGCCTTGCAATTGCATCACACACACATCGCCTTAACTGCGTCTTCAACACACCTTATCAAATACTCTTCCTCACTGAAATCCCCTCAGGCGGGCGATCTCGACATAACTCGTTCACAATGTGTCCTTGCTTACAAACACACTTTCAGATTATCCATTAATGCAAAACTCACACACCTATTTGAGCGATCCTGTTCTATCACTGAACATTCGTCCAACAGTCTATCAATCGCTCCTCTATCTAAAGTCGGTGAGTTAAACATACTATCCACATTCAGTCTCTCTCTCTCTCCAGCCTCACTCTATCTAGCCTGTCTCTCTCTCCAGCCCCCCCGAGCTAAACTTTGTCTCGAGTTATATATCCTCAAGCAAGACCAGAGCTTGACCAATCGATCTCAGGTATGGTCATCTTCAATTCCAATTGGAACGAAACACTTTGCACACCTGTCACTCATTCTCTCGCAGCAAGCCCCGTTGCCAATTTCGTCTGTCAATCAATCTCCCCCTACCAAAATCGGAAGGCCAGTGGTCAGTTTCTACCTGTCCACATTCCTTAACCCAACTCTGTTCTCCTTTGCTGAGACAGTGAGTGACCTTGACATGCATTCATGTAGCTTTAAGCTTTAACATGTTCAGGCATCCTAAACTCCCCTTGCTCCGGCGGGAACTGTTACATTACCTCCCTAAACTACAGACCGAAACATGGATGGTCATTTTTTTCATCTGGCAAATGACCACCATTTTCGTCTCTACTATCCAAAATGTAAACACTACTCCTGTTTACAACTTCACTCACATCGTACATGCATAAAAAGACATGTCATTTGATACATTTAAACTTTTTGTAATACATACACAATCAATACAAGCAGAAGAAAAACACTGTGGCTGGGCGTTTTTACAACACAAACCACCACTTTTACATCGTTTTGCAGTCAAATACACCAAAGTCTGTCCCTGCGGGACCTTGAACTCATCAAAACAGAAACACCTTAAGGAATTCTCCTTACTCATTTGAGGTCAACATACCTCGCCCTGTTTCCCGTGCCTTCCTCTAAGGACACGAACCTTCATTGTTACACTCGACCAGTTCAGGTCAATTTTCTCAGGCGGTCTCATTACACGCCTGGCCGACGATTCACTTCATACTAACTCCTGTGAGGCCACGAACTTACGTGGGTTATCCTCAGGCTAGTTATCATTGTCTCTCTTGACAGCTATCCCCTCTCAAAGAAAACAGCAAAATTCTTTATGTTTTCCCACAAAAACGATATTTGACAACATATGTCATAGTCAATTTTAAAACTTCTGATCAATGTAGTCTTCTCTGCAAAGACTCCACATACATGTGATTCTGGAACTCGTGGTGACTTGTGCTTGCGGAGGCCTACAGTCTGGATGAGATATACTGCTCTGTAGATCACCTAAATAACCTGTATCAAATACCTGTAAACATGATGATTCAACAACAACAAAAAAAACAACAACAAAACACAAGACAAATGCATTGCATACAATGTCGAAACCCAAACAATAAATACAAATGTCAAAATATTTGCACGCATACTTATGATATCAATATTTCAGTCAGCAAGTATAACACGTTGAAACTGTCAGGATATGTAATCATGTTTAAACAACAAAACAACAAAATAAAGAAAAATTCAATGCATACTATATCGACCATACAACCCACTTAAAATGCAAGTAATACCATTAGTCAAAACCCAAACACCAAATACAAATGTCAAAATATTTGCACGCATACTCATGACCAAGTGCCATCAACCTTCACTCCTGCTCGTGCCCCACAGATGAGCACCTGTTAATGCCCCCTTTATAAGATACTAAACTACGACTAAGTTCTAACTTAATCAGGTACTAAACTATGTCCCTAAACTATGACTAAGTTGTAACTTAATCAGATACTAAACTATGTCACTAAACTATGACTAAGTTCTAACTTAATCAGATACTAAACTATGTCTGAGTCAAAAGTCAAAAACCGAATCGTCCACCTGTCGAATTACGTCATGCTGTAACCCTACTAGTCCAGGTGCAGTCTTTGTCCCGAGGAATCAAAACCGAGTGTTGTGATCTAACTATTTCACCGTTGTTTCCCCAAATTCCCCGCATCAAAGCTACCTGGTCAGATATTAACCGAAGCATCGCGTCCACGTGTTACCTTGCGTCACGTAATCATTACCTGGCGCATCCAGCTATCCTGCGTCTCTTGTTCGTTCTGTCCGTTTCTCTGGTCGGAAATGTCCCTTTGATCTCGGTCAGTCTTCGCTTCAGACTGACCGTCCGCTCATTGTCTGGCGTGTACTTCAGACAACGAATTAAAAGGAATTTTTAACATCTGGTCATTCCTCCATCTCTACCCTACCCCCTAATTATCCAAATCTCCGTTTCCCAAGGATAACGGTAGATGAAACAAATTGTATGCAAATGCATACATCAACTGGAGTTTCACATGATAGCCCATGTGTGTAAGTACTCCACACGACTTTACCTAATTCCATTTCTGATTTCCATGTTTTTGGCTAGCGTCAGTAAACATTGCATCAACCGTTCCTTATCACTACTGCTTATTTTAACCAGACTATGCGTTGCCCCATCAGCTGTCTCTGATTGCTGCGCGATTTCCTCCTGTAAAACGCCCATCGTCTGGTCTGTTTGTTTCACGGTTGTTTGGTTCGTACCCACCGGTTCTCTGGTAGTGTTACGTACACTTACATCGTCCGCTACTTCAGCCTTCCGTCCATCTGTATTCACTATTTGTGGGAAAGACTTTTCACACTGTTCGTTTGACTGTTGGCTTATCTCGAACTGAGATCTTTTCATCTTTGCTTCGATGACTGGTTCGCTGTCCTGGCTGTGGTTAACCTGTCTTTCCCTTTTCTTCGTTTTCCTTAGAAACTCTGTTCCTCTTTTGTTGGCTGCTGTTGGTGCGTCCGTTTCGCATTCCAACTGTGCGTCATTCCCACTTCCTTCCTCGGTGACCGAAGGGTTGTCCCTTCTTTCGGTCTGTTCAACCACTTCTCCTGCATGGCTATAACCTGGCTTGGGTGGGCACGAAACCATAGCTGGTCCTGCCACCATTCCTCCTCCTCTCCTTTCCTCTTTATCTGACGAATCTCTGACTATTTCCTTGTTCGATTCTTCGTCGACTTTAACTAATGTTCTACCAGGCTTGACGTCCTGGTAAACTTGGCTCCTTTCAGCACGCCCGACCATGTTAATCGACGTAATACCCTCTTCCTGAATTCTCGGCCTACACTGTCCGATGCGGTAACATTTTATCTGGACCTCTGAGCGAACGTTTGTTTCGTTTGCATTGCGTAACCTGCCCTTCGTCCCTAACTTTTCTGGATACACAAAACCTGTATCTCTTTCTTTCTGTCCATCCGCCTCGTGCTCAAAGTCTCTTTGATAGCTCCTGTTCTGCCTCTCCATCTGTAACCGTGCAAAAGGCCTCTTGTGGGCTAAGAATCTGCCCGATTCAAACTTCTGCCCAACCATTCCTCCTCCTCTCACTTGACTTGGCCTCTGCACCTGGGTCAAACTCCAACCCTTTTCGCAACCTCTTTCCAGTCGTCCACACACGTCCGTCCTGAGATTTCCACCTCTGTCCCTCCACGGATCGGAATGTGGAAGTAGTACGGGCTTCCTACTCACTTTCCTACCACTCTGTCCCCTTCCACAATACTGGACCGTGTTTACTTCTGTGATTTCTTGATTTCTTCTCTCCTTCCTAGCTGGTTTGAAAGCTCCGTTTTCAAACTGTTGCAACAGCTGTCGTAGCTTCCATTGGAGATCTTTTTCCTGTCTTTCCAGCCGAATAACTCTGCCTGTTAGTTCTCTTAGCTGGTTTTGTAGTTGACTTTTGTCCTCCCACTTATCGCTGACTGTAGCTCGTGCCATGAAAGGCTTGTTTTTGACAAACAGTCCTCTTCTCCAGACAACGTTCGTTTTCCGAAATATATTTGGGCATCCTATAGACAAATGTCCAAAAGCTAGACAATGATAACATTGTTTAACATTGTCCAACCTCGACATACTGAATAAACCCGTCTGGCCCACCTAAAAAATTTATAAGACTGTCAAGTACGCACAAAGTCTTGTCAATAATACAACAATGGGTGGAAGAAAAATGTCACACTTACCAGTCAGATGATTGGAAAAGCTGTCTATGGTTCTAACACTCTAACCACTAGCTACTCCTCTATTCCTAACTACACACACAAGTTATATATTACTGCGACACTTGTGTTAAACATGCACTTCAAGATCTATAGTTACACACGCACTATATTTATAAATCTACCACGACTATCCTGGTCACGGCACCAAAATAATAATAACGTGTAACAGATCCCACTGTTTGCCTTGGCCGTGATCTAACTTAGAACATTCTCACACTCATCCACATCATCATGACCATACTCAGTAAATGACATATCAAACAGCAGGTGGCATATTTATTATATCATACTCATATCATAGAATGAGTAGAGAAATTACAAACACAATATAATACATATCTTAACTAAACATTCTACTAAAACGGGAATTGTAAGCATTAGCTATTGATGTAATTCCCAACTATCTAAAAACCCAGTTCTATTGCCTTGCAATTGCATCACACACACATCGCCTTAACTGCGTCTTCAACACACCTTATCAAATACTCTTCCTCACTGAAATCCCCTCAGGCGGGCGATCTCGACATAACTCGTTCACAATGTGTCCTTGCTTACAAACACACTTTCAGATTATCCATTAATGCAAAACTCACACACCTATTTGAGCGATCCTGTTCTATCACTGAACATTCGTCCAACAGTCTATCAATCGCTCCTCTATCTAAAGTCGGTGAGTTAAACATACTATCCACATTCAGTCTCTCTCTCTCTCCAGCCTCACTCTATCTAGCCTGTCTCTCTCTCCAGCCCCCCCGAGCTAAACTTTGTCTCGAGTTATATATCCTCAAGCAAGACCAGAGCTTGACCAATCGATCTCAGGTATGGTCATCTTCAATTCCAATTGGAACGAAACACTTTGCACACCTGTCACTCATTCTCTCGCAGCAAGCCCCGTTGCCAATTTCGTCTGTCAATCAATCTCCCCCTACCAAAATCGGAAGGCCAGTGGTCAGTTTCTACCTGTCCACATTCCTTAACCCAACTCTGTTCTCCTTTGCTGAGACAGTGAGTGACCTTGACATGCATTCATGTAGCTTTAAGCTTTAACATGTTCAGGCATCCTAAACTCCCCTTGCTCCGGCGGGAACTGTTACAGCCAGTATGTTCGGTTTCCCATTTGGCCAAACCATACAAAAACAGAACTTGATGTAATATTATTACAGGCATACAAAAACAGAACTTGATGTAATATTATTACACGCAGACAAAATGAAAACATAACAAAATCACAGAAAACAATCCCCAAAAATCTCAACAAACAGTCTTGAACATGATGATGAAGTAACGAGACAACGAATAGTAACAGTGGCACAATTTGCCATTTAGAAATAAAAACGATAGAAGCTGAAGTGGCACAGAGCGCCAACAGTCACTTAAAACACATATAAGTCAGGGATAGTCCCGGGGCAAAAACAAAACGAGATATATTGTCATGATTTCAGTAGCACTTTATTTGTCTTTGTCATGCTAGTATTGTAACCAACCGACTACAGTAGATTATTTTATATTTTTGTTGTTGTTTAAAGATTTGCCTTTTGGATTCTACTGGCAAAGGCACGTCTTTTTCAACCCAGACCATACTCTTTTAGGTTAAATCAGGATGTTTTTGCGATTTATGGATTCGTGTGTTTATGCTTCTAAAGTTCACAATGGAAGTTTTACAGTATAGTATTTGTAACAATCGCTTCTGTTCACGGAGAAGTGGTCATACCAAGAAAAATCTCTTGTCTTAAAGTGGCTTAAATTTAGGTGCCTGTCGTAAGCAAAAATGGCGACGCCAGCTGGCGGTTTTGTCGTGATGATGTAACTTTCGCTGAATTTTGGATTATTGTGAGGAAGTAACTGCGCTGGTCATTAATCTCACTCCCTGGTCCCAAGTTACCTTGGAATAGTAGTAAGACATAAGTGGAGCCGACTGGAGGTAACTCAGGATGCAGGCACTTTGAGGTCAGGTGTAGCTTGAAACATTGCGGGATTCGATCATCCATCGTTTCCGTTCATTGCTTTGAGAGGTGAGTGTCTTACCTCGCAACCGCAGCGACCCACTGGCATAACAATCATAGTGAATGAGCTGACAGCAGGCAGCGAAGCATAGCTGCCTGCACCAGGGTCAGCGAATCAGAGCTCCTTGCACCAGGGTCAGCGAATCAGAGCTCCTTGCACCAGGGTAAGCGAATCAGAGCTGCCTGCATCAGGGTCAGCGAATCAGAGCTGCCTGCATCAGGGTCAGCGAATCAGAGCTGCCTGCATCAGGGTCAGCGAATCAGAGCTGCCTGCATCAGGGTCAGCGAATCAGAGCTGCCTGCATCAGGTTCAGAGAATCAGAGCTGCCTGCACCAGGGTCAGCGAATCAGAGCTGCCTGCATCAGGGTCAGCGAATCAGAGCTGCCTGCATCAGGGTCAGCGAATCAGAGCTGCCTGCATCAGGGTCAGCGAATCAGAGCTGCCTGCATCAGGGTCAGCGAATCAGAGCTGCCTGCATCAGGGTCAACGAATCAGATCTGACTAAGACCCTACTCCGTCTCCAAGTCGTGGTCTTGGAAACAGACTGCACTAGTATAGTCTGGATACCAGGATATGGATCACAGTGGGAAGGCAAACTCGATACCCCAAATAACCAGCTGAAACAGACTGCGTCGAGCCGAAAGTCAGCATAGTCGGCCTCTTGAGAAATCCGACGAGGGAAGACCTTAACAATGATACGTAGGCCATGAATCAAGGCTGCGATTAGTGATAGATCACTCGCTTTTCATGGCAAAGGTACGAGGTTCAACTCCCGCTACCGATACGCTCCAGGCGATCTAAATGTAAGGGGTTCATTTGTAAATTGGTAATTAACCTACGGTTAGGGTAGGAATATAACTTCTGCTCCCCTTCCCCTTTCACCTAATACAATCTGTGGGTTAGTACAATAATGTGTCTTACACCTTATCCCTGATGACAGATGCTGCTATGGGCCTTTATTTAAAAAAATTATTAATCAATACTAATTAGAGAGAAATTCTTAACCTGGGAGAATGTGTCAGTGATTGGTAAGGGTTCATGGACAGGTGAAGTAGAAACACGTCCCTGGTAAACCGGTGCAGTTCTACAGTAGCGTACAGGTAAACAAGGGCGAAAGGTCACCAACAATGATTGACATTCGCTAACGATGTGTGCCAGTTTGTGTGTTGTCCCGATACTGGTCAACCCTCGTGGGCACAGCCACATCTGAGCAATGGCGTGCCCAAAGTTACGGCATGTCTTACGACCAAGTCCTAGAATGGACACGGATATCAGTTCCTAGAAGAGACACTCAACTTTAGTTGTAAATTTTGTTGATTTATTCGTTCATCTCTAGGATAGACTCTTCTTTTTGTTTTTGTTTTTTGGTCTCCTTTTCTTCTTCATTTTTGTGCGTCCTTATTCGTCTTCGTCGTCCGCTTGTTCTTTTTTCTTCTTCCTTCTTCTTCTTCTTCTTCTTTTTCTTCTCTTTCTTCTATGTACCGTTACCACTGATACTACTACTACTAATTACTACTATTATTACTACTAATACTACTACTACTACTACTACTACTACTACTACTACTACACTACTACTACTACACGTACAACAACAACAGCCAATACTACTATTACTATTACAATCACTACTCCTATTACAACTACCACTACTATTACAATTACTACTACTATTACTATTACTACTACAAGTACAACAACAAGTACTACTACTACTATTACTACTAGTACTACCACTACTATTACTACTACTGCTGCAGCTGCTACTACTGCTACTACTGCTACTAGTACTACTACAAGTACAACAACAGCCTCTACTACTACTACAGTTGCTACTCCTATTACAACTATTACTACTACTACTAAAATTACTACTACAATTACTACTACTACTCCTACTACTACTACTACTACTACTACAACAACTACTATTACTATTACTATTATTACTACTAGTACTACTACTACTGCTACTACTACTACTACTACTACTACTACTACTACTGCTACTACTTCTACTACCACACGAAACAGCCATTGCTTGTTGACTAATCAAACTGATGTAGCAGCTCCAGATGGCTGACCTACAGAAGCAGATGGTGCAAGGGGTCTGCACTAACTATGCTCTCACTTCAAACAAATTAACTACGACGCTAATTTAAATTAAAACACAACAATGAAGCTTTATTTCTACACGTTCACAACTGACTCCCCAATCGTCACTCAAAACAAAACCTGTCTGGCTGTAAGAAGTTGTGCACCAAACTAAACTAAAATAAATTTGATTACGAAATGCAACTTGATAGACGAACTGCAACTTGATAGACGAACTGTAACTTGATAAACGAACCGTTACTTGATATACGAACTGTAACTTGATAGACAAGCCGTTATGTGGATTGCAACCCAGGTGATTCGCTCATGGTCCTATTCTCCTCGTCGACGGTGGCCTGTGGTGATCGGTGAAGCGCTGGATCGCCGTGCTAGTCAAATATATCTCTTGTTAGACGCTGGATATTTGAGATACTTCTGTTGGACGCTGATCACTTAAGATACTTCTGTTAAGACGCTGATCACTTGAGATACTTCTGTTAAGACGCTGGTTCTTGAGATAATTCTGCAAAGACTGATTTCTTGAGATACTTCTGTTAGACGCTGGATTCTCAGCAGCGATGCGAATAATAGTATCTAAGATGTCTATCTCGTGCGTGTTCCTCGTGACGCACTACTACATCTGTTTCTACCACTTGCTATGGGAAACATCAATTTCGTTACTATTTTCCCTTCCTTTAAATGCTGCTGAAAATCTGGACTCTCGCGATGAAAGGTTGCCTGTCAAAACAACTTTCTCTTTGGGCTTAAAAAATATATCTGCTTTCTCTTCACCGTTATCAAGACGGTTCTGTTCTTCTAGCTGCTCGCTGCAAACTGATGTCGACTTGTTCTCCACGCAGCTCGCACCCGAATGAATGTGTCCTCTTATCTCTCCACTATCTCGCACCGAAATGAATCTGTCCTCTTTATCTCCGCTATCTCGCACAAGAATGATCTGTCCTATTGTCTGTCTTAGTTATCTATCTCCGCGACTTTTTCCAGATCTCGCACCTAGCTTTTTTTTCTTCCGGAGATTTCAGTAGAACTAGTTAATAGCATGTCGTGTCCCAGTCGTCACTACTGATCAAGCTGTAACAGGCGTCACGGCGTCATGAAAGGTCACGTAGTTTTAACATCTGCGTGGCTCTGAAGCCAACGCTTTGCATTTCAAGAATTCCTATGTCCAGATTTAAGTACATCTGTACTGGCTAGCTTTGTTAGTTTAATTCTGTAAGAAACAAGGAATGGCTACTGCCTATCAGTGCTCTACTCCCACCCTTTCTAACTTTAATAAAACATGTCTAAAATCATATCCCTAATGAATCTGCATAGCTCAAATCTGTTCAGATCATCTGCTTTCTCGTTTCCAGGGATCCCACAGTAGTCCGGAATCCACTAGATCTGTTTTTTGAGACAACAATCTGATGTATTTTATTTCATGTGAGAGTTTATCTTGTTTGGGGCGTGAGATGGCTTAGAGTACACTCCTGGAGTTAGAATGACCGTTTTCCTTGTAGTTATCATTTGGCTGATAAGAATCTGAGTTGCTGCATGAAGAGCTCTTGCTTCAGCTCTGAAATTGGGACATGTCTCTCCTGCTGGTATGGACTGATTTTCTAATTAAAGTCTGAATTTTCGTTATTTTGTTCAGTTGTTCATTCACTATACAATTCTGAACCGTTTCAGCGATCTGAACCGTTTCAGCGATCTGGACCGTTTCAGCGATCTGAACACATTTTGAATTGTTTACCTCTTAGAATCCTTAATGAACTGGTTATTTAAATTTTAAAACGCCTGAAAAAACACATTTTTTACGATTTTTTAAATCATTTATAAAGACGGTAAAGAGATTTACAAATGGTGAACTCATGGCCCTAATTTTCTTGTATGATGTCAAATGTGCATGCGCAAACACTGTATAAATCCCCACCGAAGATGGATGTGCCGGACCAAAAGTTGCAAATATCTCTGTGAAGCTGTAAACTAGCGACACAACGCATTCCGTTCTCCGGACTACAACCTGTTACTTGCGAAGCTCTGTTCAGGGCTTGTTAGCGGGAGATTGAGAACAAAAGCAGAAGAAGAAGAAGAAGAAGAAGAAGAAGAAGAAGAAGAAGAACTAGAAATCTATTACTGAAATATGGTTTTGACTTAGTTATCAGTTAGTTAGAATTGGATAATGGAATTAGGAGTGAATATGGGCTGAACACCATATCCCGAATACGCCACACAACGTGTTATTTGGTTATTGACCCATTGGCCTATGTTACAAGCGTCTTTGTTCGCAGTCTTCGGTAATCGTTTGACTGTCTGTAGGGTTGTTGATGTGTATTGTTGTTATTGAATTGATTCCTTCTAAGCCAATCTGTTTTGTTATTGCCAGGTATATTTGGGTGACCAGGGATCCATTGCTCAACTATTCTGACTTCTTTGGGCGTGAGCAGTTGGTTGGCATGTAGGGAAAATTGGGTTAGTTCGGGCTTACAGTGACCACCATCTTCCAGAGCTTGAAGGACAAATAATGAGCCTGTAACGATTTTGATGCGTTGGCTTTTGATGGATTTGCATAAAAGACAATTTTCAAGTGGTACAGAGCTACTTCCAATGCTGTTATTTCTGCCTCACAGTTTGAACATATCTCCCTTTAAACATCTTTCTGGACACTCTATGTAGACTGCTCTATGTAGACTTTAATGATGGCCTAAAAAGCAGACTCATCAGTTTAGACAGGTTCCATTCTTCTATTCTTCTGGGTAGGCGTCAATTGTTCTCTGTGTTTTTCTCATAAGACTTACCGGATCAGAACTTCTTCTGCATTTTCTGTAAGTTTTATTTTCTTTTCTTCTTCGTACGCAGTCAGACAGTAACCATTATTTTTTCGAAAAAAGCGGCGGTCATCCTGAGGCTGTCGCCACTGCCATAGAGCTTGTCTTGCAGTTCCACTGGTGATGGCCACATCTGCTCTCTCTGATCCTCGTATGTCGGGCAGTTCTGCAGCAGATGTTCAGCGGTCATTTTACCAGTACCGCACGGGCATTCGTCGGTACCACCTATCTTCAATTTGTTGAATAGGTGGTACCTCAGTCTATTGTGGCCAGTGCGAAGTCTGAAGACAACGACCTGCTCTCTTCGGTTCAACTGGTAATAGGCATCGTTTTTGGTGTAACCAGTATGTTCGGTTTCCCATTTGGTCATGTATCTGGCTTTGATAAGCCGTTTTGACTCTTCGTACGTCATACTAGTATCTGTTTGTGGTAGTCTTGCACCTTCTTTTGCCAGTCTGTCTGCCTCCTCGTTGCCTTGGATGTTGCAGTGTGATGGGACCACTGTACCACTACCCTTTTTGGTGCGGACTGCTGGCACAGTTTGCAGAGTGCTGCTCTTAAGTCATTAAGCTCAGTGTTTTTCTGGCTTTTTAGCGCTGTGACTACGGCGAGAGCATCTGTAAGCAGGACTATATGGCTTTCATTTTCATTTTGTGTCACCATTTCTTCCACTGCCGCCCCCAGTGCCTCTGCCTCCGCTCTGAAATTGCTTGTGTACTTACCAGTAGCGTAAGTTTTATTTAAATTCCCCACAACGTATAAACGGGATCCGTACTTTTGTCTTAATGATATGCATGCAATAGTTGGGTTGATAAGGGCAGATGGGCGGTTTGATGGAGGAGAAGAGATTAACGAGATCAACGAACGAGATGAACGAGATCAGCTGGCTGAGAAGGTAAACATAGGCGGATAGATTGAGGTGGGGATGGGCGTGAAGGATCAATGAGATGGCGGGATAGAGGACATCACAGGAGTTGAATTGGGGGATATGACAAAGGGGAAAAGTAAACAATCGCTTTAATAATTATCCTGGGCATTGGAGAGAACTCTGGCTAGTAATATCTATTTTTTTTTTTAAAACGTACACTGATGGCAACCACTACTTTAGAAGGAAATGTTGGATAGAAATTAGGAAGAAAAAGGGAGTGCGGCAAGTTTTAAGTAAACATAAATATAGAAACAATCTCCAGGTCATGCACTCATACCAGATACTACGCACGGTCTTCTTGCTGCTAATAAATAAAATCTACCGATCTTTTGGTGGCTATAGACACGGACGTTTATTTATAGAAATTTATACCATCAGTATCAAGAGCTTTGATTTATTTTTTGGCCTTCTACGGCCTCATAGTTGTCGTCTATTTCTTCCTCATTGTGTTCTTGAGCTGCTACACATGTTTGTGAAATAGCTACATCGAAAGGTGGCGGCCCCAACCTCACTAGCATCATTCTGACACTGTGTGTTCAATAACCACGTTATTATTTCTTCACTTGTTTCAATAAATCAATATTCATAATCCCCATTCATGATTTGCGTCCCCTGATTGTATAATGTATTTTCCTAATATATGCGGCATCTGCCAGCCTGCCCTCTATCATACTCAATATGTCAATATTCATATCATCTTCTGCTTCTGAAAGTTCACCTTTTGAAACCCCTTAAATTCTGACATTACATGTTCTCATGTTTCAACTTCCTTCTTCTAGTGAATTGGTGGTCTTTCTTATAAAGTTATTTGTTATTATAGACTTCCTTACGGTGCCGCAGATTTGTCCACAGGCGACCAGAAACCATTTGTCCATGTGCATTTCTTAGTTTTTCCTTTTTTTCTTGGCGGTAGGGTGTATAAATGGTGATGCCCCAATCTCCTGTGGTAGAGTATAAATGGTGATGTCCCAATCTCTTGTGGCAGAGTATAAATGGTGATGCCCCAATTTCTTGTGGTGCAGTATAATTGTCGATTTTCCAATCTCTTGCGTTAGGATGTATACACGATGTTGCCCCGTTCTCTTCCACGATGACCAGTTGAAATCTTCTTGTTTGTACCGATGCTTGTCTAGTGTATTACACATTTTGTTGTTCCGCTTCAAGATCCGTTGATGCGGAAATCAATTCCACTCCCTTACGACGTCAATCTTCGTGTACAAGAGATCAAGAGACGGTCATTTCCCTTAAGCTAGACTTCATCTACTGTCTCTTCGTTACTTAGAAGCCCCTTTCCCTATCACGACTGACTATAAAATGATGCGGCCTTGTCGTAGAATTCTGTACTGAGTTTTTCCCCCTCAATTCGTTATCTTTTCACTTCTCTGTATTCTTAATTTCGCCTAGTCTGATTGGGCTTTTCAGATTGCATTTCCATCTGGATCGGTCTGCAGCTATATTTTCCCAAGATATCAAATCCATATCCAGTACCTTCATATCACGCTTACACGAGTCTTTGAACTTCAACTGTTGTCAGTTAGAGCTGTATCTTTTATGGAAGCTAGACTATCGCGTCTTCCTGTCGATAGCGAGACGCGCACATCATGAAGATCAGCATAAAACAGATCGTAGATAGCTAAACACAGGAACATGACTTGCACTCGCTGGAGCCTCCGTCAAATGATGACTCCAGAAACAGACAGTCCGGTATTTCCCGCCCATGTTGTTTCAGTCACCCTCAAACAAGCCAAAGCAAAGCCGATAGTTCTGCGCCACGGGTGTAGGACTGATTTGACGTGCCACTACGATCGATGTAAAGTTGGTTTCGAAGTTTTTATAAAAGTTTTCACAGGCCTTTGCCATTTGCATACATAATGGCCGTAGCTGGAGGTCATCGTAGACGAATACGTTTCATTTTTTATAACCTGTTAAGCAATCACAACAGAATCGGTCATGGTTTCGGACCTTCACAGCTGGACAGCTCTGCGCTGCTAGAATGAGCAATAGACGCACATGACACACGAAATGACACCACGATATTTTACACACCCCCACCCCCTTTGCCCCAAGCATACGACAAAGGTATCTTTTTGACATGCGCACTTATGCCGCCGTGTAAATGTGCAACTGTGAATGTGTCATCACCAGAATCCGAAATGTCTACCCTACAGTATCGCAATATGCAGGATTTTCTATACAATTTAATATAATCAAAACTATATATTTTTAAAAAGTTCTAGGACGCTAAGTGGAACCAGTACTATCATACCGCAGCTAAGGATTAAGATGCTGAGCAGCGCATGAGCTGCAGTGGTCAGCGACTCATAGATGACTACTAGCGTCACGGTCAGCGAACCAAAGCTGCCAAGACCCTTCTACACCTCCACGCGGTGATCCTGGATAACAGGATGCAGCAGGGCAGACTGGCTAAGGAGAAGGGATGGAAGAGGGAATGCTAACCCGGTACTAAAAAAATGCTTGCTGAAGTTGGATGTGTTGGACCGAAAGGTCCAAATATCATAGTCAAGCTGTAAACTACGACACAACGCATTCCGTTATCTGGACTACATTCTGCTACTTAAGTAATTCAGTGTTTGGTAGTGGGAGAATGAGAATGAACGAAGCCAAGCCATACAGCAGCTAGTCGTAGACAATCAACAGGCATGCTCAGGGATCATTGGAGGCAATGGAAATGTGGTTTTCCAGAAGAAGGTTGAGAATTTCATGGATTGAAACGAAGGCTAATAACGTGGTACTTGAAGAGGCACGGACGCAAAGATAACTTATGGCAAAAATCTTGACAAGGCGGTCATCCTTTTTTGGGCATGTCATGAGAGGAGCAGTGTTGGAACACATGGCGACAACAGACAGACTCGCCGTGATGTGGAACAGATGCAGTAAGGTAAAGTAAAGTAATCCGTAGCATTACTACCGAAGGGGTGTGAGGTGTTAGCATTCTCACATTTCAAAGGCTCGGCTATATAAGGGCGGTAGTTATCTCCTCTCACTCGCCGCTTTTACTTCCCGGACTGTAACTGGTGCCCATTTAAGGCTGGGTCGACCGGCTGGGAAAATACATTTCCACCTCAACTGGGGAAGCATGCTCGCTAACCACTCGCGCTTCGCGGTTCCCTACAGATGCAGACGGAGAGAAAATACTGAACATCTTGAAGGAATAGTACTAGAGACGATCAAGGACGGAACTGATAAACCACACATAAGATGAGAGCAGGTGGGGATACGTGATCGCATCAACTAGTATGGTGCACAATGAAAGCTGTAATTCTGACTGCTCGTGCAAGTATCCAAACATCCGAAATAAAATTGTCAGTTAAAGGGAGCAAATTAAGTATATTTTATGTAGACAATATTCAAGGATTAACTCCCTTGTAATCAATGTCGCATAATTATCACCATCAAAACTAATATTTGCTTTTGTAGAAGTTTCTTCTGCATTTTGGTTGCCAGCACCACACACGACCATGTTTAGCATCCTTTACCGATGTTCATAAGAAAGATATTATTTAGTCCCTGCCAGGTGTTCCAGGATCTACACAGGTGTGTGTTTATGTAATTTTTTTTTTTCGTTCGCCTTATTTCTCTATTAGACAAACCGGTGCGCGTTATTTTGCGCCTGTCGGCACAGTGCATCCGACTTTGGCATTCATTTTATGTAAGGGTCTGCTTCCTCCTGAATTTTCTAAAGGTTTGCTTCCCCGGCGTAACGGCCGTTGCTGTGATGGGAAGCGAGCCCAGCACCTCCCAGTTGTGAGCCATGTTAGTTAACCACTAGTACACGCCGTCCCTTGATATTGTTTGATCGATATTACACAGAATAATGTTGTGTCTGTATTCTAGTGATTTCTTCCTGATTGTGTCTGTGCTCCATCAGATGATGGTAATGCATGTGTTCTAGTGATTTCTTCCTGATTGTGTCTGTGCTCCATCAGATGATGGTAATGCATGTGTTCTAGTGATTTCTTCCTGATTGTGTCTGTGCTCCATCAGATGATGTTAATGCATGTGTTCTAGTGATTTCTTCCTGATTGTGTCTGTGCTCCATCAGATGATGTTAATGCATGTGTTCTAGTGATTTCTTCCTGATTGTGTCTGTGCTCCATCAGATGATGTTAATGCATGTGTTCTAGTGATTTCTTCCTGATTGTGTCTGTGCTCCATCAGATGATGTTAATGCATGTGTTCTAGTGATTTCTTCCTGATTGTGTCTGTGCTCCATCAGATGATGTTAATGCATGTGTTCTAGTGATTTCTTCCTGATTGTGTCTGTGCTCCATCAGATGATGTTAATGCATGTGTTCTAGTGATTTCTTCCTGATTGTGTCTGTGCTCCATCAGATGATGTTAATGCATGTGTTCTAGTGATTTCTTCCTGATTGTGTCTGTGCTCCATCAGATGATGTTAATGCATGTGTTCTAGTGATTTCTTCCTGATTGTGTCTGTGCTCCATCAGATGATGTTAATGCATGTGTTCTAGTGATTTCTTCCTGATTGTGTCTGTGCTCCATCAGATGATGTTAATGCATGTGTTCTAGTGATTTCTTCCTGATTGTGTCTGTGCTCCATCAGATGATGTTAATGCATGTGTTCTAGTGATTTCTTCCTGATTGTGTCTGTGCTCCATCAGATGATGTTAATGCATGTGTTCTAGTGATTTCTTCCTGATTGTGTCTGTGCTCCATCAGATGATGTTAATGCATGTGTTCTAGTGATTTCTTCCTGATTGTGTCTGTGCTCCATCAGATGATGTTAATGCATGTGTTCTAGTGTATTCTGTATTCTTCCTTTTGTTCTTCTTTTATTTCATCTTCTTTTTTACTTCTTCTTCTTCTTCTCCTTTATCTTCTTCTTCTTCTTCTTCTTCTTCTTCTCCTTGATCTTCTTCTTCTTCTTCTTCTTGATCTTCTTCTTCTTCTTCTTCTCCTTTATCTTCTTCTTCTTCTTCTTCTTCTTCTTCTTCTTCTTCTTCTCCTTGATCTTCTTCTTCTTCTTCTTCTTCTCCTTTATCTTCTTCTTCTTCTTCTCCTTTATCTTCTTCTTCTTGATCTTCTTCTTCTTCTTCTTCTTCTTCTTCTTCTTCTTCTTCTTCTTCTTCTTCTTCTTCTTCTTCTTCTTCTTCACCTTGATCTTCTTCTTCTTCTTCTTTTTCTTCTTCTTCTTCTTTTTCTTCTTCTTCTTCTTCTTCTTCTTTCGACACTACACATTAAGTTCCAGCTGCCTTTGGTACCGGTTTTGTCTTTCCTCTGATTCCTATTCTCTTAACCAGTCTACATTAGTGTAACCTGTTTATAGGGGCCACCTGTAGCCAAAAAAGAAACTTGAAATCATTTCTTTTGCACTTAAATTGCCCCCTTCCCCCTTACATAATTAACACCATCCTTATGTACTTATTCCACCCCTTCTGGTTTATTTTGTGTTCCTCAGTCAGTTGTCTGGGTACCGACAGTAAGCACGCTTTTCGGAGTCGATCATGATGTAGGCTAAACCATGATAACATTCTATCAGCTGCTACACTTTCTATTATTACAAGTCTTCCAGCTCGAATCATGTTGCTACCACCTAATGGCACCTTCTGAAGCCCCTAAACATAATCTCCAGCTATCCCATATCAGCGTGTGACCTACTTACTGACTTACCCTTATACCAAATTAATTTGAGAAAAACCTTATTAACAATGCTGGTAAGGAAACCTACTAAAGACATTGTGAACAGAATATAAGAGAACACACTTAATTAGACAATGAAATACTAGGCTACTCGTTTTTTAAAGACAGTTCATTCAGTCTGGGTCTCCTGAAGGAAACCTGAAGGTTCTGCAGAACACGGGTCGAAAATTTGCCTGATGTACGTCATGCACGCTCTCATGCACTCTGCTAAGCTCGTTCTTATGAGCTGTGCTTAACCCGTCCTTCTTTGAAACACATCAAACGTGTTTTGTGTGTGTTGGTGATTACCATTACATCAGAACGGACCAATCAACGCGCTGTTTCATGAACTCTCTAAACACACTTTCTATGGACTGTATCGTTAACAACGCAATAAACGATAATACTATCTTTAGAAGTCTGCCAGAGCGAAAACATATAATACTGTTGAAGCTCTGTAACTAAACACCAAGTCTGTAACATCATTGGCGGGAAGCTAGATTAAGTGGTTAGACATTAACAATATAGCACACTGCAACGTTGATTGGTGAATATAAAATGGGATAATTAAGTTGAAAGGCAGTTTATTTCTGTTCTCCAGACGCTTGACATATGTCCACACAGACCGGCAAACACACACACAAACATAAACACACACACACACATAAACATACACACACAAACATAACACTAACACACACAAACATAACACTAACACACACAAACATAATCACACACGCACAAACATAAACACACACACAAACATAAACACACACACATAAACACACACACACATAAACACACACACATAAACACACACACATACATAAACATAAACACACCTAAACATAAACACACACACATAAACATAAACACACACATAAACATAAACACATAAATACACACATATAAATACACACACATAAACATAACACACATATAAACATCAACACACACACATACCATAAACATACACACACACACAAACATAAACACACACCCACACAAACATAAACACACACACACACATATATATAATGTAAAATGTAAGGGATGTCCCTAAGCACAGTGTTTCTCCTAACCGTCGGTCTACGAACTGCTGCCGCTTCTCACAAATGTTCTGCCGGTTCGCGATAAAAGAACATTATCGCTGAGCACTTTGTCTATTTACTGCTCGAATACTGGTGATTCTAATAGCTGTAGAATTTTCATTTGATAATATTATATTTAACAACTAATACATACAATATTACGTAAATAACTTGATTTTTTTTTGTTTTTTGTCTCTCTCTGTATGATCGTTCAGTGAAAAATTGTTCCTAATTTAACTGGTCTGTGAACAATTTTCACTGGTCCTCAAAACATGTTTTATATTTTCACAGGTCCGGGAACATTTCTTACGGGTCCGCGAAAAACTTTTCCTATTTTCATTGATCCCTGGACAATTTTTTGGTTATACTGCATCCTTATAAAATGTTCAAGCTATTTTATATTATGCGCTTCAATTTAGTAGTTAACCGAAGTAATTAACCATTTTTTACCTGAGTGGTCAGCCGGGGTCTTTATGTATGACAAGGACAAGAATAGCACCACTGCTCCATAGGGAGCATGTCGTAAGAGGCGACTAACTGTGTCACATGGCATAACTCCGGTCATGGTAAGGCGGTTTGTTTAGAGCAGCATAGATGATGGTTGGGGGTCTACTTTGCTCTAGTGTTTGAGTCCATTAAGATGGATTCGCACATCGGTTAACTACCCTTTGTGGCACTTGTCCCAGCGAAGGGAAGTAATTAGCTGATTGAGCCTAGCCCGCTAAGCAGGAAGTCACCAACTGTACTTTAAATCATCGCACATGCTTCCAATATTAATGATGTTAAACAATTTGATAACGTCTTTCTTTGACCTTATCTTACAACTTAATAAAAGAAGCACACATGTCTTCATCATATTTGACTTTTCTCCTCAACAGTAGCATAGAGCCACCTCTATAATGTGCTTTCTTATCTAGAAGAACTTATATGCATCTGGGGTGTCTGTTGAAATCTGTTTTACATCATAGGTGCGTTTTACATTTGGAGTCTGTTTTACAACAGGGGTCTGTTTTACATCAGGGTATGTTTTACATCTGGTGTCAATTTGCCAGCAGGAGTATGTTTTACGAGGCGGCTTTAAATAGAAACATAACAAATTATTTTTTGCTAAATTTATTCTGAAATACAACTGCATCATTTATTTACTAAGTCACCATTGAGTCCCCCAGCGCATATGAGCTTCATGAACTCTTGCAGACAAAAAAATATCTTTGTCGCGTGTGTAACCACTTTTGCCTCACCTGCTGCACCTCCATCTGACCTGAAAGTCGTTCCTCCCAACGCCTCTTTCAGTCGTTCAAAGACGTGGAAAGAACATT
>JAVGWX010000011.1:71685282-71687782 GCA_036924085.1 Ariolimax columbianus | reverse complement strand
TGAATGTCAGAAAAGGTGACATAAGAAATCTGTACACTGGTCTAGCAGCCTCATGATGTTAAACCATTACTACAGACACAGCCACTGACAGCAAGTGCTCGCATACAAACTTCTTGTGATAGGACCAGTTCCAGTGACGTCGCTATTGTTTACATGGATAGAGAAGAGAGATAATATATATATATATATATATAGACAGGGAGAGAGGGGAAGAAACAGCGGCTGCAGTGGTGATGTGTTGCTGCCAAACTAATCGGGTTCATAATCTAATCACATCAGATTCAATTTTACCCACCTGTAAATAGGTACCCGACGCTGTCAAAGTTAGAAAAAGGGATGCCGCAAGTAATTGAAATATATATTCCAGGGCGTGTTGTGTTAAAGACATGACTATCCTAGGTAGGTCGTCTGGTCTCTGGCAGAAGGGGGTTCATACCATTCCTCGTTATTCTTTGTTGACCGTCATTGAGCTCATCTTTTGAGAAGTGGTTCACTGGTCCCGAGACCTGGTCGCTGGATTCATGTCTACTTTCTTTCTTTCATATTCTCTCATCCAGGCTGCATGGGTGCAGTCTGTTTTTACGGCCAGTACTTGAAAGCAGAATAAGGTGTTGCTCATTTATGACTCACTGCCGCTGACGCTTCTTTTATTTACTTTTTCTTTACTTATTCTTGTTATGAAATGCTCATTTCTTCTGTCGTCACTTTATTTGTATGTTAGCATTGTGTGTTCTGTAGCGATCAGAAGATGGTGAGCGTAACATTCATTTCTAGAATTATGTTCTCTTTGCATACAAGCTTTGAGTGCATCATGTTTTAACAAGATGGCAGAGAAACGACGGTTAAACGAGGTTCTGTTTCACTATTTGCTACCAAACAGTGTTATCAAAGTGTTGTCAAATGTGTCCACTGAGCGACTGATGTTCTTGTCAAGTTTTGTCCACAGACCGACTGATGTTCCTGTCAAGTTTTGTCCATCCACAGACTGACTGATGTTCCTGTCAAGTTTTGTCCACAGACCTACTGATGTTCTTGTCAAGTTTTGTCCACAGACCGACTGATGTTCTTGACTAGTTTTGTCCACAGACCGACTGATGTTCTTGACTAGTTTTGTCCACAGACCGACTGATGTTCCTGTCAAGTTTTGTCCACAGACCGACTGCTGTTCTTGTCAAGTTTTGTCCACATACCGACTGATGTTCTTGTCAAGTTTTGTCCACAGACCGACTGATGTTCTTGTCAAGTTGTGTCCATCCACAGACCGACTGATGTTCCTGTCAAGTTTTGTCCACATCCCGACTGATGTTCTTGTCAAGTTTTGTCCACAGACCGACTGATGTTCTTGACTAGTTTTGTCCACAGACCGACTGATGTTCTTGACTAGTTTTGTCCACAGACCGACTGATGTTCCTGTCAAGTTTTGTCCACAGACCGACTGCTGTTCTTGTCAAGTTTTGTCCACATACCGACTGATGTTCTTGTCAAGTTGTGTCCATCCACAGACCGACTGATGTTCCTGTCAAGTTTTGTCCACAGACCGACCGATGTTCTTGACGCCACTGCATCTAGCTCTGTAAAGTATTAAACACTTTCCCGCCAGTAGAATGTGCTGTGTGACTGTCCTGAAATTCATATGATTATTTATATACAATTTTAAAATATAGTACATGTTATCATTTCTAGTGTTGACGTGGGGATTTATGTAATAGTGGAATAAAGGTCGCTTGCCACAGCAGTATTTCAGTTAATTGCTGTTGTTCGAAGCTACTCGTGCTGAGCTAGATAACTCTTCACGGCGTTTCTTTGGTAGTGGTTTACAGTAACGTCTCTATCACCCCGAATGTGAACGTGAGAAGTGGATATGGGGATTACAGTGTCGATTCCCACCTCGTTGTTGAGATTGCTGTGGTACATGCTGTTTCCGCGAACATAAACGCGGACGTGAGGTGCGGTCGTGATCAATATGTTTCACATGACCCTGATTATACTTCGCTCTGTACTGTATATGTATGCACGCGTTCGTATTTATGAATGAAAATAGAAACACAGGATTGTCTCTAATTCCCACATACCTAACCCACCTTCTTTTAAAAACAAAAACACACAAGCAGAAAAAGAAGACACAAAAACCAAATTCCCTCTATTCCCAACAATCTTAGAAACCATGCTTCCAATCCCTCCCCCTAGATGCAACTAAGATGCAGTATTGAGCGATCGTATGACCTCAACAGGAAACCGTGCTGGCCGATACCCAAAATAAAGGGGTGTCAGGTTGCTTCTATCCCTCACCTGATCAAACAAACGCTCCCGGCTCCCAGAACTAAAAACTTTTCGACATCGTTGACAGGGAGTGCATGCCAAACAGTGCTATAACCAGTCATTGCTCGAACCGACCTACACAAATGAGTGATAATGTTTCTTTGGCAAAATGAATGTATTTCTAAAGTTAAAAGGATTTGAAAGGCTACTGAGTACATTTTCAAAGCATATTTGAGGAACC
>JAVGWX010000011.1:71620282-71680282 GCA_036924085.1 Ariolimax columbianus | reverse complement strand
ACAAAGATGAACGTCTAGATCAGAGCTCATCAACATGGACGCTAGCGGCCACTAGTGGCCGATCTTAACTTTCACGTGGGCGGTAGCAGAATAATTACATTGTGTATTAAAAATAACATGTTATTCTTATTATGACAATGTAAAGACTACACAACCTGAGAAGGCTATCGTAGAACACCAGCATACTAACACGAATAAACATTTTGAGAACCTGTGTTTTTCCCGTGGCAGCGTACGGTTTGAAACATGAATAGTAACCCAAACTGCAAGGAAAAAAAACGAGTTATTCTAGTCGAAATGTTACAGAAATATTCTCAGAATTCCATGGACCGAAAAAAAGAAGAATGCAGACATTCGACAAGAGTTGGACATAGAGGAGAGCTTGTTCATAAATTCCATCATGAACAGATAATTGAAATACTTTATGCACATCAAACGACACAACTGTCTTGAGAGGACGGTAATGGAATGGTTTGGTGCAGGGCAAGAGACGCAGAGGCAGACCAATACGACGATGTCACCAAGATGTCTAGGAATGCTTATGCATGACTCTTGGACAGGCTGGACATTTGGCTTGTGAATGACTGGGGTAGGCTGGACATTTGGCTTGTGCATGCCTGGGGCATGCTGGACGTTTGGCTTGTGCATGACTCTGAGACAGGCTGTACATTTGGCTTGTGCATCACTCTGGGGCAGGCTGGACATTTGGCTTGTGCATGACTCTTGGGCAGGTTGGACATTTGGCTTGTGGATGACTGGGGTAGGCTGGACATTTGGCTTGTGCATGACTGGGGCATGCTGGACATTTGGCTTGTGCATGACTCTTGGGCAGGCTGGACATTTGGCTTGTGGATGACTGGGGTAGGCTGGACATTTGGCTTGTGCATGACTGGGGCATGCTAGACATTTGTCTTGTGCATGACTCTGAGACAGGCTGGACATTTGGCTTGTGCATCACTCTGGGGCAGGCTGGACATTTGGCTTGTGCATGACTCTTGGGCAGGCTGGACATTTGGCTTGTGGATGACTGGGGCATGCTGGACATTTGGCTTGTGCATGACTCTTGGGCAGGCTGGACATTTGGCTTGTGCATGACTCTGATACAGGCTGGACATTTGGCTTGTGCATCACTCTGGGGCAGGCTGGACATTTGGCTTGTGCATGACTCTTGGGCAGGCTGGACATTTGGCTTGTGGATGACTGGGGTAGGCTGGACATTTGGCTTGTGCATGACTGGGGCATGCTGGACATTTAGCTTGTGCATGACTCTTGGGCAGGCTGGACATTTGGCTTGTGCATGACTCTGAGACAGGCTGGACATTTGGCTTGTGCATCACTCTGGGGCAGGCTGGACATTTGCCTTGTGCATGACTCTTGGGCAGGCTGGACATTTGGCTTGTGGATGCCTGGGGTAGGCTGGACATTTGGCTTGTGCATGACTGGAGCTTGCTCGACATTTGGCTTGTGCATGACTCTGGGGCAGGCTGGACATTTGGCTTGTGCATGACTCTGAGACAGGCTGGACATTTGGCTTGTGCATGACTCTGGGGCAGGCTGGACATTTGGCTTGTGTATGACTCTGGGACAGGCTGGACATTTGGCAATACATCGAGTCTCTTTCAGAGGGGCTGTTATGGAGCGACGTTCAGAATAGGGCATGCCACATGATGATGATGGTGATGTATTAAAAAATATCCAAAATATACAGAATTAGTGGACGATCGCGACATTTTCTTTATTTTAGATGTTAGTGGACGGTAAGGAAAAGTTACCATCACGGAAGTTATAAAAATGGGCGTCGCGTATAGGAAGGTTGAAGTGCCCTTGTCTATCTTTCCTACTTCTTCTTCATTCTTCTTCTTCGTCTTTTTCTTCTTCTTCTTCTTCGTCTTCTTCTTCATCTTTCTTCTTCTTCTTCTTCTTCTTCTTCTTCTTCTTCTTCTTCTTCTTCTTCATCTTTCTTCTTCTTCTTCTTCTTCTTTTTCTTCTTCTTCTACTTCTCCTTCAACTTCTCTGTCTTTTTTTTCTTCCTTCCATCCTCATCCGCCGCCGCCAACTCCTCGTTCCTCTTCTTCTTCTTCTTTTTCTTCTTCTTCTTCTTCTTTAATTTTTATTCTTTTTCTCCTGCACCTTCTCCTGCACATTCTTCTTCTTTTTCTTCTTTTTCTTCTTCTTCTCTAACTTCTTCTTCTTCTTCTTCTTCTTCTTCTTCTTTTTCTTCTTCTTCTTCTTCCTCTTCTTCTTCTTCTTCTTCCAACTTTTTCTTCTTCGTCTTCTTCTTTTTTTTCTTCTTCTTTTTCTTCTTCTTTTCGAACTTCTTCTTCTTCCTCCTTTTCCTTCTTCTTTGTCCTTCTTCTTCGTTTTCTTCTTTCTTCTTCTTCCTTCTTCTTCTTCTCCAACGTCTTCTTCCTTCTGCTTCTCCAACTTGTTCTTCCTCTTGTTTCTTCTTCTTCCTCTTCTTCTTCTTCTTCTTCTTCTTCTTCTTCTTCTTCCTTCTTCTTCTTCAACTTCTCCAACATTTTCTTTTATTCTTCTCCCACGTTCTCTCTGAAAAGGACGCTGTGTCGTAGTTTACAACCTTGTCTATATCAACAGTATATTTTTCAGAATAATGGAAAGATTCCACTGTATATTCTTGCATTTATATAACAGCTTGTAAAAATATGAATGGACCGACGTTACGTTTCCAATAACTTGCATACAATAAACGATGTAACCTTAGAACCAGAGTTGTACTGTAAACCACTGTAACCTGCCAAACATGTTCTAAGAGAGATGTACATGGGACTAGCAACATCGTCATGTGTAAAACATTAACATAATATATTCAACCACTGCAAGGCTCAGATTGAGACTTCCTGTAAACGGACCTGCTAGAGTGGAGGTCTCTCATTAGATGGGGCGAAAAGACGGTAGCATATTATATAGAGGTCTGTATCTCATACTAGATGGGCGACAAGGTGGGGAACAAATTATATAAAGACATTTTTCTCACATTAGATGGAGCGACACGACACAGTAGATGAAGCGAACAACTGAAAGACTGCACGTGCTCGGAGACAGGCTTCATCTAAAAAGCGACCATGCACAGTGGTGGACAATGTTTTACTGGAGGGAAAAGTTGAATGCTGTGATGTAGAATGCAATCGTTTCTTCTGCATCAAAATAATAATAGCTGATGACCAACAGTCGACATATAAATAAGTTACTTTACGACCTGATAGGTTCTCCACATCAGCAACATATGACCTCTTTCCTTCCTTGCATGTCACGAGAGTTGATGAAAATACAGATGTGCATTTGACTGGCAACCTCATAATGTCTACCCTTTCTCGTTCATTAATTTAATTATGTCTACCACAAAACCTAGCTCCGTTTCGTGTGTGTATATATATGCCCTCATTGCATAAAAACCATTGCTTTAAAAATAAGTGCAATCAGGCTTTTGTTGGATCTATACTTCAACAATTGGCTGGGTTTGAGCTGTCATAGGATCTATATTTCAACAAATGACTTGAATTGGGCTTTCATAGGATCTATACTTCAACAAATGACTGGGATCGGGCTTTCCCTGGATCTATACTTCAACAAATGACTTGAATTGGGCTTTCATAGGATCTATATTTCAACAAATGAATGGGATCGGGCTTTCCTTGGATCTATACTTCAACAAATGACTTGAATTGGGCTTTCATAGGATCTATATTTCAACAAATGACTGGGATCGGGCTTTCCTTGGATCTATACTTCAACAAATGACTTGAATTGGGCTTTCATAGGATCTATACTTCAACAAATGACTTGAATTGGGCTTTCATAGGATCTATACTTCAACAAATGACTTGAATTGGGCTTTCATAGGATCTATACTTCAACAAATGACTTAATTTGACTTTCGTTGGATTTAAACTTCAGCAAATGACTAGATTTGGGCTTTTCTTGTATCTATATTTCAACAAATGACTTGAAGGGCTTACATTGCATCTATATTTCAATAAATGACTTGAATTGGGCTAACGTTGGATCTATATTTCAACAAATGACTTGGGCTGTGCTAAATTTTATCTGCGGGTCACTCACTACTGCGAGGATCGTGTCAATTCCCCCCCCCCCCCCACAACGTTAGCCAGACTGCCATTAAACAGCCTGTTTTCAGGGAGAACTGCATGAAAGTGAGGTTGGAGTCTTAGTTTATTTCACCTGACCCTTACTAACATTGTCCCAAAAAATTCAGTGTACTGACATAGCCATTGATACATTCTGAAGTCGGATGTGTTGGACCGATTGGTGCAAATATAGCAGTCAAGCTGTAAACTACGACATAACACATTCGGTTCTCTGGACAACATCCTGCTACTTCCCAAGCCCTTTTTAGGGCTTGCTATCGGGAGTTTGAGAACTAAGAAGGAGAGGTAGAATATCAATATTTACTGTGAAACCCTCTCTTTTTATAGAAGGACAGCATAATAATAATTTAATAGCCTGAAAATATTCCGCAACAGAGACTATGCGAAAGAAATCTGAAACTTTGCGGATGTGAATCCATAGTCTGCACAGGGACATTGAAATATGACCCTTGTGACATTGGAGGTTTCCCGACTCACGTGCACAAACAATCGCGCGAGAATAAAGCTTGTTAATCAAGGGCGAGAACTGTTTGAATGTAGGAGGAATTAACTCTGAACGTAAATCAGAGGGGGCGAGAAGATGAACCTGGAATGCCCGCTTACTCTACAAACAAACGGCATGACACCCTAATGTTGATGGTGCAAACTGTGAACTATTTATTTTACCTTAATATTTCCTTACTTTAAAATTAAAAGCAATTCATTTTTAAAAGTAGACCAGTGTTATGTAAAACACATTAACTTCCAAACCAAGTGTGTTGAAAAAGGGAAATAATGTCCCAGAACGGAAAAAAGCAGTCGGGAATTTATTGTTTCAGTTTTTATGTGCCTGTGGGTGTAAAAAGATATATGTATGTGCACAAATGAATAGGTATGTATCAGTAAGTACACATGTGCATTAATTTATATGGACATTTATTTATATGTACATTCATTTATGCTTTAACAAATAAATGTTGTCACCTTTCACCTCACAAATTATAACTCCCCCCATCTCACGTTTCATTTCATGGGAATTTTTCACCTCGCTTCACCTCACATCACACTCGATTTTGTTTTAAAATTGTGCAATTTAGAATTTTTTCAAAAAAAAAAAAAAAAAAAAAAAAAATTGCCAATCTCACATTTCATCTCATGGGAATTTTTCACCTCATATTACACACTTTTTTTAAAAATTGTGCAATAAAGAATTTTTCAAAATAATAAAAAACATATAATGACATATACGTTAAGTAATTTATTTTTTCGAAACTCAATTGTGTGGCTATTTATTGTTAGAAAGTTGTGTTCTGCTAATACAATCCTAGTCTAATTTCAAACTCACAGCGGACATCCTCTGTAATTATTTGGACCAAATATGAAAACCTCTGTCCATGCTCTATGATCTGTCCCTAGATGCTGACATCGAATGTTTGGGTTTGTTTGGCTATTACCATCGTTCTTGTGTTACTAGCATTTATCCTCATACCAAATGCCTTGGATGTTTTGTTGATTCCGGTGAGTAGTTTCTGCATTGAATGTTCTGGTGCTCCTCTGATGGCTTGATCATCAACAAATTTGATGACACATAATCGTTCTCAATTTACCTTGGACCCTGTGTTGTAATTTTGGCGGGAATTCTTCCATCATTATATCTGAATATGTCTACAAGGCGCTGCTGGGTTCCAATCATCGGTTGTTGTTGCTGTTGTTGTTGTTGCTGTTGTTTTTGCTGTTGTTGTTGTTGCTGTTTTTGCTGTTGCTGTTGTTGTTGCTGTTTTTGCTGTTGTTGTTGTTGTTTTTGCTATTGTTGTTGCTGTTGTTGTTGTTGTTGTTGCTGTTGTTGTTCCTGTTGTTGTTGTTTTTGCTGTTGCTGTTGTTGTTGTTGCTGTTGTTGTTGTTGCTGTTGTTGTTGTTGCTGTTGTTGTTGTTGCTGTTGTTGTTGCTACTGTTGTTGTTGTTGTTGCTGCTGTTGTTGCTACTGTTGTTGTTGTTATTGCTGTTGTTGTTGTTGCTGCTGTTGTTGTTGCTGTTGTTGTTGTTGCTGTTGTTGTTGCTGTTTTTGCTGTTGTTGTTGTTGTTCTTGTTGCTGTTGTTGTTGTTGCTATTCTTGATATTGTTGTCGCTGCTGCTGCTGTTGTTGTTGTTGTTGTTGCTGTTTTTGCTGTTGTTGTTGTTGCTGTTTTTGCTGTTGTTGTTGTTGTTGTTGCTATTGTTGCTGTCGCTGTTTTTGCTGTTGCTATTGTTGTTGTTGTTGTTGCTGTTTTTGCTGTTGTTGTTGCTGTTGCTGTTGTTGTTGCTGCTGTTGTTGTTGTTGCTGCTGTTGTTGTTGTTGCTATTGTTGCTGTCGCTGTTGTTGTTGCTGCTGTTGTTGTTGCTATTTTTGCTGTTGCTGTTGTTGTTGTTTTTGCTTTTGCTTTTGTTGTTGTTACTGTTATTGTTGTTGTTATGGCTGTTGTTGTTGTTGTTAATGTTGTTGTTGTTGCTGTTGTTTTTGTTATTGTTGTTGTTGTTGCTGTTGCTGTTGCTGTTGTTGTTGTTGCTGCTGTTGTTGTTGTCACACTAAGTACTTTTAATTTGTGGATGGAGTTTCGTTGATGACATGTTACTGGGACTCTTCTCGCGTTATAAGACTTTCTTGTGAAAGTGGACCGTGACCCCCCCCCCCCCCCCCCGCCTAATCGGCTGTTGTGCAGTGTAAGGCTCCTCAGTAAGCTAGCCACATGGGGATCCACCTCGTTGGCAATAGTGTTGTCGTTCGACTTATTTCTCTATTCCCCAAGGCAGTGTGCGTTGCATTACGATTTCTATTTTGTCGGCCTAGTGCATTTTATGGAAGGGTCTGCTTCATCCTGCATTTTCTAAGGGTTTGCTTCATCCTGCATTTTCTAAGGGTTTGCTTCATCCTGCATTTTCTAAGGGTTTGCTTCATCCTGCATTTTCTAAAGGTTTGCTTCATCCTGCATTTTCTAAGGGTTTGCTTCATCCTGCATTTTCTAAGGGTTTGCTTCATCCTGCATTTTCTAAGGGTTTGCTTCATCCTGCATTTTCTAAGGGTTTGCTTCATCCTGCATTTTCTAAGGGTTTGCTTCATCCTGCATTTTCTAAGGGTTTGCTTCATCCTGCATTTTCTAAGGGTTTGCTTCATCCTGCATTTTCTAAGGGTTTGCTTCATCCTGCATTTTCTAAGGGTTTGATTCATCCTGCATTTTCTAAGGGTTTGCTTCATCCTGCATTTTCTAAGGGTCTGCTTCATCCTGCATTTTCTAAGGGTTTGCTTCATCCTGCCTTTTCTAAGGGTCTGCTTCCTCTTGCATTTTCTAAGGGTTTGCTTCATCCTGCATTTCCTAAGGGTCTGCTTCCTCCTGCATTTTCTAAGGGTTTGCTTCATCCTGCATTTTCCAAGGGTTTGTTTCATCCTGCATTTTCTAACGGTTTGCTTCCCCGGGGTAACGGCCGGGGCTGTGATGGGGATCGAACACAGCGATGGGGATCGATTTCGGCACTTCGGGTCGTGAGTCGTGTCACTTAACCACTAGCCCACGCCGTCCCCGCCAGGCTTAATAGATGACCAGACTGGTATCGGCAATGGTAATTCGCTGAATGATGTCACCTGTTGTTTCATATCCCCATTAGTTTTTTCTGCTGTAAATCCCAACACAACCTATGTGGCTATAATGTCAAGATTCTTCCTGAGGGTGTATCCTATCTCAACATTTTAAAACAACATGTGTGAGCTTTGAGTGGCTAAAAAGCCTCAACAGACCCTCCTCCCCCCCCAAAAAAAAACAACACAAAAAGAAAACAAAATAACCCCCCACCCCCCCTCCCGCAAAAAAAAGCAAAACACAACACAAAACCAGTCTACTTTATCACCAAAAGGTCTTCGTCATTGACTTTGTCCGGCAGAAATGAAAATAACATACTAATAAAAGTTACTTTGGAAAGTGATTTAAATATGCACCAAAAAAGTCAATCTGCTTGTTTAGACATGTACCAGAGTATCTATTTGTTTTAGACATGAGTTATCAAAGTGGCTCTATTTATTTTAGACATAAACTTATAAAGTGAATCTGTTTGTATTAGACAAAATAAAAAAAAAACCCAACAAAGTGAATTTATTTGTTTTAGACAAAACAAACAAAAAATCAACAAAGTGAATCTATTTGTTTAAGACACACTAACAAAGTTAATCTAATTGTTTTAGACACACGAACAATGTGAATTTGCTTGTTTTTGACATACATCAACTTAGTGAATCTATTCGTTTTAGAGAAAAACCAACAAAGTGAATCTGTTTTCATTGAATATGACACAAGTTATTCAAATCAACTATTTTGTTGTCAATAATATCACGAGTGCTGCCATGTTTGAAGACCTTGAAAGTTCTCGTCTGATGTCGCTTAGAAATCGTTCAGTCTCATTTTTTAGGTTCGCTAATTTTCTAGCAACACATACCAGACGCTGAATCTCAGCTTCTTTAACCAGAATACTTTTAGCGTCTTAAATGGTCTCCCGTTTCCATAAAAGCTCCCACGAGACACCCACGAGCTCCACTACTGCCGGGAGTTCCCCGTCTGCAGGGACGTGTGCCATCTTGATAAGTGTCAATATCAAGAGGATCCATTTTCTCGAGAGACTGCCTCTAGGGATTGGTCAAGTATTTATAGTCTTTTGGGAATTAGGTGAGGAAAGTATGTGAATACTGTCACCTTTCATCCAATCACGCTGTAATTTGCCACGTGCTGGCAACCTCATCTTGAAAAAAATAAATAAAACATTGTCTGTATAATCATTAAATGTACTTCCGGTGTCCAGCAAGATGGCTGCTTCCTTTTTTCGCTTCTGTCGTTTTAATTTCAAATCCATTTAAATATGAACCCCATTGCGACAAGAGGTAGGTTATGTTCGGAACTAACTCTCTCTTTCTCTCTTTCTCTCTCTCTCTTTCTCTCTCCCGCCCCTACAATCCGTCATGTACTAGTACACATTTGACTACTTATAACTTCGACAACGGTACCAATCTTCTGCGGTACGCCCCTGCTAATCGTCCGGTAGCGCTAACACAAGCGACGCGCGTAAACACAGGCGTCCTATTCCCGTGACCAAAGTACGTTCCCATTGTCAGACTGCCGGTATCCACCTGACAATGTAAACCTCCAACTGCCGCACCAGGTGCTCTGTACCACAGCCGAGCCACCTTATTGACGAGAGTAGCAGATTCAGTTACGACATTAATAACATCTCAGAGACTAAACTAGAAAAATAACCGTCAGCGATTTGGAATGACGGAATAGGAGTTTAATCGGCGCCCGTACTCTACATCAGGAGGAGTTGGTTTTCTCCCCCTCCAGCCCCCATAATCTATCTCGTTCAACAGGTGACATTTGTAGATCACCATCTGGATTTTTGGACAGTACCATCTCCAAATGCCATAATGCAACCATCATTCTAGTGTATGCACCAACAGCAGACACAGACGACCATCAAGACCGTGATTTTTGCGAATGCCTCTATGAATTTCTCCGGCGACCCCACAGCTACTACAAGATCATTAACGTCGACTTTATTGCCAGAATAGGGCCTCGTCAACATGGTGAAACCTTATTGGGGGCCACACTCTGGAGAAGCAAGGAACGAGGCAGGTGCCAGACTGTTCACAATCTGTGAAACAAATCGACTGCTCTACTGTAACAGTTTTTCCTAGAAAACTCACACGTGGGACCCATTGGACTTCATCGTCTAGAAATTGAGCATGTCTTGTTCAATCGTAGATCCCTATCATATGCCCGAGTGCACTGGAAGCGACTATCGCCTTCTTCGTGCCTCCTTCCACATCAACCGAATACTTGCAAAGTTTCAGCAGCAACGATCAAATCGACATCATCAACCCCTCGACATCAACCCCTCGATATCAACCCCTCGACATCAACCCCTCGATATCAACCCTTCGACATCAACCCCTCGACATCAACCCCTCGACATCAACCTCTCGACATCATCAACCCCTCGACATCATCAACCCCTCGACATCATCAACCCCTCGACATCATCAACCCGTCGACATCATCAACCCCTCGACATCATCAACCCTTCGACATCAACTCCTCGACATCATCAACCCCTCGACATCATCAACCCCTCGACATCATCAACCTCTCGACATCATCAATTCCCCGACATCAATCCCTCAACATCAACAACCCCTCGACCTCAACCCTATTCGCAGCTAGCAAGCAGCTCGGAGCTCCCAAAGACACTCATGCTGACTATGGAAATACGATGAAACAATCACATCCATCTCAAAGGCAGCCAGACTTTCAGTACTTACACAAACCACAAATCTTATTTCACCTGCCACTAGAGCTTTGTTGGAAGAGCGGATATGATGGCTCGTTCTCCAGACAATCACATAGCCGTCACCACCCTAAACATGATCTGCCGTCAAAAAAAATTAAAGAAGATCTTGATACCTTTGCCCGCGACCCGTCCTGAAAGCTGCAGAATATCGGAGCAGCATCAAATTAGCTTCTCAAATTATCGCCGAGCACCGCCAAATCATTTCCTGTCTCAACGCTTCCGATGGGTCTAGCACAGCGTCAAAGCTGTAAATGGAGTCACGAAAGTTTACTATAGCGACATGTTCAGATCGTCAGAACCTCGTCCAATTGCCCTCCCTTACTATAGCGACCTGGTCAGGTCGTCAGAACCTAGTCCAATTGCCCTCCCTTTCTATAGCGACCTGTTCAGATCACCAGAACACTGTCCAATTGCCCTCCGTTACTATAACGACCTGTTCAGATCGTCAGAACCTCGTCCAATTGCCCTCCCTTACTATAGCGACCTGTTTAGATGGTCAGAACCTTGTCCAATTGCCCTCCCTTACTATAGCGACCTGTTCAGATCGTCAGAACCTCGTCCAATTGCCCTCCCTTTCTATAGCGACCTGTTCAGATCGTCAGAACCTCGTCCAATTGCCCTCCCTTTCTATAGCGACCTGTTCAGATCGTCAGAACCTCGTCCAATTGCCCTCCCTTTCTATAGCGACCTGTTCAGATCACCAGAACACTGTCCAATTGCCCTGCCATACGCTATTCTCCTCTTCCGGACTTCCTGCTCCTACACATTAGTGATCCCGTCGAGTCAGTGTCATCTGAAGATCAGCAGGTGGTGAGCACATCCCTGCGGAGGTCCTCTAGGCTTACGGTCTTCTCCTGTACCAAGCCTAGCCCAACGTGTTACATGTTATCCAGGTTTGGGAGGAACACCTACCGCTTGGAGTAACTCCAGGACAGTACTCTTATACAAGAAGAGAGACAGAGTTGTCTTCGGAAATTGTCGTCTAATTACTCTTGTCCCGGTCAATTACAACCTATTCACAAAATGAATCCGTGCCAGACTCGCAACCAGTCACACGTGCGGACTTTTATCGATCGTACAGAACAATGGCCCACATTTCAACCAACTGTCGCCTTATTGAAGATGTTCGATAGTTCCAGACACCCTTGAGAATAAAAGGAGGCTGCGTGGCTTAGAGAAGAAGCGTCCGTTTCTCAATCCTAACGCACTCAGTTCGAATCCCACTGGTGTCCAGTTTAGCAGACATGTTTTTTTTCATTACTCCACGTACAGAAAGTAATGGCAACCTACCAAACAGCATACTTTGTCAAGAAACTTATAAACACCAAATAGATTGACGGCTGTTAGAGAAGCCACGTTCTGCAAAGGACATGCTACTTACTTTACGACTAGAAAAAAAGCTTTCGATTCGGTAGAACCACATTTTGTCTGGCTTTCACTGTTGGAACAAGGTGTCGATCCTGGTTACATTCGAATTCTTTCCAACAGTTATACGAACTGCACTAGAACATTATAGAAAATTTAACCTAAACACTACGCAGCTACTGTCCTGATAGGCGGAATTAATTCCTAAGCCCTAACATTATATCAGTTGGAATTTACTGTATCGTTCTTTAATGTCTATAAAAGAAAAATAGTTTTTGCACGTAGTTTTACTGGTCTCAATTAATCTTTTTTCTCCACAGAAATGACGAAGACAGTTGGTTTATTTATGCATATCTATAATTATCACGTGAACTTTTCTCGTTTAGATTAATATTTTCTTCATTATTCCTCCTATCTCTTATTTCCCCTCTAGCCATTCCCGTTTGTAGTGTTATCACCTTCACACACTTCCCGGATATTCCTATGGACAGACGTTTTCGCCACATCAAAGGATGAATAAATTTGTCTCATGGGACAAATCCCATTTACCGACCAATTGGTTCCACGCCGTAGGAAGCAAAGGGCTTCGGACAGCTGTACTGTGGGCCGTGTCACGACGTGGTAAGATCTTTGTGGTAGGTTGTCAGTATCGTCCTCTTTGTGCAGTCTCGATATCTATATTCCCATCTAGATACCATCGCTTCACGCTACACTCGCTTCATCAGGATGTCGATATAATCGTCACTAGAAAAAAAAAAAGTTAACGTAGTCAGCTAGCAGATACTGCTGTCAGGAATCAAGAGACCTTTCTTCTTTCTTTCTCCTTGTTTCTTAAGGCGGTGCCCATTGTACTGCGTTTTGCGCCTCAATCCAGTGTATCTTCTTCTTCTTCTTCTTCTTCTTCTTCTTCTTCTTCTTCTTCTTCTTCGTACGCAGTCAGACAGTAACCATTATTTTTTCGAAAAAAGCGGCGGTCATCCTGAGGCTGTCGCCACTGCCATAGAGCTTGTCTTGCAGTTCCACTGGTGATGGCCACATCTGCTCTCTCTGATCCTCGTATGTCGGGCAGTTCTCCAGCAGATGTTCAGCGGTCATTTTACCAGTACCGCACGGGCATTCGTCGGTACCACCTATCTTCAGTTTGTTGAATAGGTGGTACCTCAGTCTATTGTGGCCAGTGCGAAGTCTGAAGACAACGACCTGCTCTCTTCGGTTCAACTGGTAATAGGCATCGTTTTTGGTGTAACCAGTATGTTCGGTTTCCCATTTGGTCATGTATCTCAATCCAGTGTATCTGACTTCAGCATAATTTTTTAATGAGTTTAATACCAATAGGCGTACGACCTACCGATTCGTGCTTCAGAACACATGCAAGTATGAGAGTGAGACTAAACCCTTCCCCCAGACCCCCACCAACAACCCGGCACCCCCGGTTTGAGAGTCGTGAGACTAAACCGTTCCCCCAGACCGGGATAGATGTTTTTGTTAGGATGTATGTTTTTGTAATGATGGATGTTTTTTTGTAATGATGGATGTTTTTTTGTAATGATGGATGTTTGTGTAATGATGGTCAGTTTATTACATGATGTGCTAACAACTACCAATATTGGTTATATCTTTACATTGAACTGATATACTGATTTCCCGGTAATTTTTGTTGTTGTTGCGTTCGTCTTATTTCTCTAATCCCCAAGGCAGCGTACGTTGCACTGTGGTTTTTATTTTGCGCCTGTCGGCCCAGTGCATCCGACTTCAGCATTCATTTTATGTAAGGGTCTACTTCCTGCTGCATTTTTTTAAGGGTATGCTTCTATTGGGTAACGGCAGGTGCTGTGATGGGGATCGAACCCAGATCCTTCGCGTTGTGAGCCGTGTCCCTTAACCACTAGCCCACGCCGTCCCCTTTCACGGTAATCAATCAAGAAGCTCAATTGCTTCTTCGTCTTCTTCTTCTTCTTCTTATTCTTCTTCTTCTTCTTCTTCTTCTTCTTCGTTCGTTCTTTCCCAAACTCCCGCTACCAAGACCTGAAAAGGGCTTTGCAAGTAGCAGGATGTTGTCCAGAGAACGGAATGCGTTGTGTCGTAGTTTACAGCTTGACTGCGACATTTGCTTACTTCTCCCGACACATCTGACCACAGCAGTCGTTTTTGGGTACCGAGTGAGCCTTCCTTCTTCGATCCCGACTCCTAAGCCAGTCTGCTCTACTGCAGCCGCTTGGGTTGTACAAGGGTCTTGACAGATCTGGCTAGCGGGCTCTGACGGTAGCAGCCAGCTTTTGGTCGCTGGCCCTGACGGTAGCAGTCAGCTTTTGGTCGCTGGCCCTGACGGTAGCAGCCAGCTTTTGGTCGCTGGCCCTGACGGTAGCAGTCAGCTTTTGGTCGCTGGCCCTGACGGTAGCAGCCAGCTTTTGGTCGCTGGCCCTGACGGTAGCAGTCAGCTTTTGGTCGCTGGCCCTGACGGTAGCAGCCAGCTTTTGGTCGCTGGCCCTGACGGTAGCAGCCAGCTTTTGGTCGCTGGCCCTGACGGTAGCAGCCAGCTTTTGGTCGCTGGCCCTGACGGTAGCAGCCAGTTTTTGGTCGCTGGCCCTGACGGTAGTAGTCAGCTTTTGGTCGCTGGCCCTGACGGTAGCAGCCAGCTTTTGGTCGCTGGCCCTGACGGTAGCAGCCAGCTTTTGGTCGCTGGCCCTCACGGAAGCAGTCAGCTTTTGTTAGCTGGCTGCTGTTGCGCATGCATTGCTCAACATCTTTATCCCAAGTCAATGTCTGATGCCGGGTAACCAATATTTATCATTTTGTTCTGCAATTCCTTCTGGTCAGCCCTCCAAAGGTTGCGTCTTGTGTCTTTAATTCCTTCTGGTCAGCCCTCAGAAGGTTGCGTCTTGTGTCTTCAATTCCTTCTGGTCAGCTCTCATAAGGTTACGTCTTGTATCTTCAATTATTTCTGGTCAGCTCTCAGAAGCTTACGTCTTGTGTCATCAATTCCTTCTGGTCAGCTCTCAGAAGTTTACGTCTTGTGTCTTCAATTCTTTCTGGTCAGCTCTCAGAAGGTTACGTCTTATGTAATCACTCATTTGCCGTTCTGACTCACATTTGGCTATTTTTAGTATTAAGTTCATGGACGGTTTCCTTCCTACGCCTTACTGTAACTGGGGAACACTATATAGCAATTGGCCTAGCAGGAAGTGAATCGTGGAAACGAAATAGAGAAGCAGGAGGGTAGAAGGTTTATGACAGTCATCAATGATGAATAACCTTGCTGGCAGGCAACTACCCCCACAGTAAGAACTGTACTCTCCGACCCTCTGTCAACAGGAACACCCTACCATCTTTGCTGAAAACTATCTCTTTATAAACTATAGACTCACATCCACAAGAAATCCAAGAATACACAGATGGATCTGCCACCAGGGCTACCGCCAACGCTGGATATGTCGCTGTAATTAAATACTATAACCTGCTCCTTGTGAAAAGACATGTTCCAATTATGAAGCAGAAATAATGGCAATATAATTCGCTCTGTGCTGAATAATCTCAGATTTTGAAAGCGGTACTATACAGCCTGAGGACATCATTGTTTTCTCAGACTCAAAGTCTGCACTTCAAGTCTTGGAAAACAGAATGTCTCCCTCCAGATGTTAACAACATCTGCACATTAATTGCCCATTGTCCACCTCCTATGGAGCGGAAGTGGTGTTCCAGTGGATACCTGGCCATGTCGGAATCCCAGGAAATGAGAAAGCTGATGAGCTGGCCAGAAGCGGGGCAATGCTACCACAGCCATTACCTAGCATCACACTACAGACCTGCAAGCAAATTCTGAACAATAACTATTGACAGGAGTGATCAGTGGACCATATACCAGACAAGCCGAAAATATTTCAAGCACCAAGAAAAAGCAGACTGACAGGACCCAGCAAAGAAATTGTAACGAAGAGACCAGAGTTTGATTTTCAAGATGAGAACAGACCATGCCCCTCTCAACAAACATCTGAATAGATTAGACCCACTACGTGAACCAACCTGTAGATTCTGCCATGACCACGTGGAGTCAGTCGAACACCTCCTGACATTGTGCCCAGGGCTGGCCGACCTGCTAAACCTGATGCTACCATCACAACCCACCATACACAACACACTATACACATCACTACAACAATTGAGGAGAACGTGTGCTATTGTCCGGGAGGCATTGAGCTATCAAGAGCTGACAACTCACAGCTAATGGGATTATATCATCATCATCATCATGATCATAGTGTCTCTCGCAAGTCATCGAGATGAGCGCAAATGTAGTCATATCCAGCACTTCCTATCCCGCACCGCTTACCTTCTCCCCCTCCCGTTCCAGCTATAAAACCGTCCATTTCTTCATCCATCTCGACCCCCTCGTCTACACAGATCTACTCATCTTTCAAATTCATAATTGTCTAATTTGCCCAGCCACTTTATAATTATCCCGCACAGGGTATCGTGTTGAAGATATTACCTGCTTTGATCAGCCAACCAAACGGCGGACACACAAATGGGCACATGAGCATTAATATCGGTAGATGCCTATGTAGTCTAATTTCGTTCAGGAAAAGCAGTTTATTCGATACTTCCGAAACACAGAAACATGTAAAACATTAAATCATATATTTGTTAGGGTGGGGTGTGTGTTCGGGGAGGAGTGGTGTTAGAGATAGTGGTGGTATGTTTTGTAGGAGTTGTGATATGGGGGTGGCGGTATGTTATGTGGGAGAGATGGTATGTTATGTGGGATGTGGTATGTTATGTGGGGTGGGGGTATTGTATGAGGAGATGAGTTTAAGAGCAGACAGTAAATTCAGAAATAAGTTTTGGAATGGACAACATTCGATGACCGGGAAGGTAAATGTGGACTTTTTAACATCATAGAAAACCGTCATCAACAGACAATGTCAATTTATCTTGGCCTTCTCTTCTGCTTCTTCACTGTACGCTCTCCAATGATCGCATACATCTCCAGCATAACATTGGAGGTTCTCGTGTATTTTTAAAATGTGTAGAAATTAACTGTTTTCCCTGTTGGGAGGAAGTGAAGGGCAGTCAGGGTCAGTTCAAACGTACTAGGGGACGGCGTGGCCTAGTGGTTAAGTGGCACGGCTCACAACCCGAAGGTGCTGGGTTCGATTCCCATCACAGCCCCGGCCGTTACCCCGGGGAAGCAAACCCTTAGAAAATGCAGGAGAAAGCAGACCCTTACATAAAATGCATGCTGAAGTCGGATGTACTGGGCCAACAGGCGCAATATAAAAACCACAGTGCAACGCACACCGCCTTGGGGATTAGAGAAATAAGGCGAACGAAAAAGATAAGAAAAAGGATCAAACTTACTGACGAGGACACCTGTTCACGCCCTCGCGTGTGCTAGTTGAAACAGGCTGTGTATATGCAGTTTGTGCAACGAGGTGGGGAATTGAAACTGTTATCCTAATTGTTGTGAATTTATTGAGATATCTCGCCTTTAATTACAGCCAGGACTTCCCATGCACATTTTCCTCAGCATGTTAGAAGAGCTGTTGGTATATGCGCTATGAAATAGACTATTTTAAGAGTTAACTCACTTAGTACGAGTAGAGACGAACAACAACACCAGCAACAGTAACAACAACAGCAACAACCACAACCACAAGAACAGCAACAACAACAGCAACACTAACAACAACAACAATGTTGAAACTGTATTCATGAGTCTTTCTGACAGACTGGCCAATTCGTTGGTTTCTGAGGAACATAATGACTGATACGGATTGTGAAAAGTACACATTTTTTTGTCTCTGGTTGTGTTTCATGTTTACTCTGATAGTTATTGCAGTTGGTTTAAGTACCACAGCCTCAAAGATGCTTGAGAATTTCCCAATAGCCGGTAAGATTTAGATTTCCAGTTCAGGAATTAGTTTTGTGTAAACGCACCCATCTCCATTTTTGATAGATCCCCTTGCTTATACACCCGTATGTGAATACGTAGCCCCATTTAGTGGGTGGATATGTCTTCGGAATATATTCCAAGTCTGTACATTGTCTCTGTATTTCTGCTTGGATATCCATTCTGGAATGTTGTCCAGCAATTCCACGAATCGTGTTCTTTTTCTTGGTGGAAATGTACTGCTTGTCATTAAAGGGTCTGTTTTTATATGTGCAAGGATTGGCATGGAGAGTACTAGCTCCTTTGCTATTTTATATGTGCAAGCATTGGCATGGAGAGTACTAGCTCCTTTGCTATTTATGCAAAGCAGCTTCTGTTAAGTCTTCCTCAACCATATCCTTCCAATCTTGATCATTGGCTGAATGCGGCTGCCTCTTGTAGTATTCTGCAATCTCGTATCTGTTATTGGATACAGCTTTGTTAATTTTCTCATTTCTGTTATTGGTGTGGTTTTCATAGCTCACGTAATAACTCTTTCTGTTGGATTATAATTTTTGCTGTTTTCTTTCTTAAAAGTTCAATTTTGAAGCTGTTGTCAAGTCTGACATTCCATACTATGATGGTGGTCTAGTATTTCCGACACACAACAGTTTTAGTACATCATGGTCGACACCCCATGTGGAGCATGCTAATTTGTTCAATATGACCATTTCACGTTTAACTTTATGTTGACACTTTTCAATTTGATTTTTCCATGTTATTCTGATATCCAGTGTTTTCCATAGAAATGCGTGGTTCTTTTCTTCTTTGTCCGTTCAGTTTTAGTAGTATTTTGTATTTTTTAAATTCGTTGTTTCAAAGAGAACGTATTGTGTATGTTGCACATTTCTCATTAAGGTCCAAGAGCCATTTCCGAGTTCACTGATCTTTTGTTGTATAGCTTCATGCATCCTGCAGTATGTTGTTGTATAGGTTCATGTATCCTGCAGTATGTTGTTGTATAGCTTCATGTATCCTGCAATTTGTTGTTGTATAGCTTCATGTGTCCTGCAGTATGTTGTTGTATAGCTTCATGTATCCTGCAATTTGTTGTTGTATAGCTTCATGTATCCTGCAATTTGTTGTCGTATAGCTTCATGTATCCTGCAATTTGTTTTTGTATAGCTTCATGTATCCTGCAATTTGCCGCTTTGATGTTTTCTTCTGCCACAGGTAAGACTAGATCATTAGCGTATAGCGAGCTTTGGAAACTGCTTTATTTGATGATGAAGATAATGAGTTAGTTGCCCATCGCAAGCGTTGATGATGACATCATCAGGCAGTTTTTTTCTTGATGATGTAACTTCCGCTGTATTTGGATTCTAGTGAGGAAGAGGCTGCGCTGGTCATCAACCTCACTCTCTGGTCCCGAACTACCTTAGACCAGTGGCAAGACTTAAATCAAGATGACTGGAGGTAATTCACGATGCAAGCACTCTGGTCCCCCCTCTTTGAGGCCGGGGGTGGCTTGAAACCTACGAGGCTCGAACCAACATTGTTTCCGTTCACGCTTTGAGAAGCGATGCTTTACCTCTCGACGAAGATAAGGAACAGTGTAGGTAACAGCACTGATCTTGGGCATGTATTGTTTGAATTTTATTAAATGGCAAATGTGCGCTTGTACTGTTATTCCAACGTATCTGTTGTTGGTGAAAGTGACCTTTCGGTCTGTGTATGCTCCCACAAACTCCACATATAAGTAGCTTTAAAATCCTCTAGACTTTGTCAAATGCTTTCTCCATGTTTACCCAGATTCCTATAGTATGTGTGTCTATTCCTTGAAGACACTTCTGTATAATACGCGTTAGTTGGTTATCTATTGACGTGATGTCTAAAGCCGGCTTGTTGTGTAATCAAGTTTTCAAATTCCAGGTGCCACAAACGTTTTCTATTTATCAGTCCATCCATTAGCTGGCGCATACGATTTTTGAGATCCTCGATCGCATTCTCGTGTCGGTATGGCACAGGATGATGGTGATGAATTACTAAAATGAAGTAATGTAGAAAAACATAATGGCGTTTTTAGGTGTGTCAGCATACCACACGTCGCTGTAGAATTACCAGTATAGCACGTCTAAATAGCAGCCATTCTTCTGCCAACCTGAGCTGTATCAGTAAGCATCTATCACTTTCACCCCTTCGCCCATCACTAAGGACGCTTAATGCCTTCCATTACAGAATGTGGAATATTTGCTCTTACAGCCTCAGTTTCACATCTCGAGACAGAACTGTGCACGAGGTCCCAACAGGGGGCGCCATGCAATCGGCGGCTCATGCAGTGAATCTGATTGGTCATTAATCAGGACGTCATTTACTAGCTTCTCCCATCAGCGCGCGCTTGAACTTCACCGTTTTTCCTCTTCACAAAAGTTCCGTTTTTTATGTTTGTCGTTTTGTGTAACTTTCTGTTCATTTTCGTGTTGAATTTTAGAGCTGTCAAGTTGAATTATTCAGATCAGCGATATTCTTCTCAGTTATGTGTTTTGGTTTTGCCGTTTTGTATAACTTTTCTTTCATTTTCATTTTTAACTTTGAACCAATTAATTATTTATACCTGTGCAGCTATAATATTAAATATAAATATGCGTATTTGCTGCTTATCGTTGTGTATATTGTTCACAACATTTCTCTTGTTTCGCGTTAGCTTTGGCGTTATCGCTTCTTTTCCATCTAGGGTGTAGAGACATTCATTTATTCTGTTTGCAGCTTGTTGTCTCTACAAAATGGAATGATCCTTCTCTTGTCATTAATCGCCCCATACTCCCACTTCAAATACTGTGCTGCCTTGCAGGTGGTCTGGAGACAGCCAACAGGTAGGTAAATGTAAACACCAATATACAAACTTGCTAAAAGCGGATGTATCCAACTGATAAGCGCAGAAATAGCACTATAAATGTCACATATGACTAATCGAGAAGCGCATATAACTTAACTCAACGTCTTTATACTGGTTTAGAAGACTGCAGAATCTGTATACCACTACTTTCTGTGGCAATGCATGCCAAGCATTCACCACTCTCTGGCTAAGAAAATATTTCCTTATATCCAATCTGGACCTTTCTTTAGTTCATGTGTAGCTATGTCCTCTTGTTCTTGTATTTTTTAAAAATCTTTTAGTCTGATTTATCCTGGCCTTTGATTATCTGACAATATACCTGTTAAGTCGCCTCGAATTCTTCTTATTTCTAGACACTATAGGCCGGTTTTTCTGTCTTTCCTCATAACTGTAATTCTGTAATCCCACTATCAGATTTGTCGCTCTTTTTTGTATTCTTTCCAGCATGTTTATATCTCCTCTACGATAAGGACTCCACACCTGTACACAGTACTCCAATCTAGGTCTAACTAAAGCTTTCTACAGTTTGACGATCACTTCCTTGCTCCTATGTTTAATATTTCTTTTTATCATACCAAACATTGCATTTGCCTTTTTCACTGCTACCTTAACTTGCTCACTCACCTTTCCTGTATGATCTATTATAAACCCCAGGTCCCTTTCCTTATCTATAATTCTAATATTATGCTTGCCCATTCTGTATTTATGTTCCATATTGGATATACCCATGTGGATGACTGTACATTTATCTACATTAAACTTCATCTGCCCGCTCACAGACCATTCTCGAACTTTATCTAAATCCGACCTCAATATATCCACTTCTGCTTTAGATGACACTACTGCATAGTTTTGTGTCATCCGCGAATTTTGCAATCATGGATCCGATATGAATGTCCAAAACGTTTATATATACCAAGAACAGAGTTGGTTCCAAGCCCGAACCTTGTGGCACTTCACTTTTCACTTCACACCACTCAGAGTACTCATTGTTTATGCCCACTCTCCGTCTTCTTCCCGTTAACCAATTTTCAATTCATTTGGTAACTTCTTCACTTATCACATGTAATTTTAACTTTCTAAATAATCTTTGATCGGGTACTCTATCAAGGGAATTTGCACTTTCTAGATAAATAACATTAACTGGCTTCCCTTTATCTATCATTTTTAGTAGCCTCACCCATGAATTCGAATATATCTCCCTCTAGTAAACCCATACTGACTATTTCTGATTAGATTAAACGTGTCTAAATGCGTTACAATATTTTCTTTATTTATTGACTAACAATTTACAGAATATGCTCGTTAAACTCATCGGTCTATAATTTGCTGGATTTGATTTTTTACCCTTTTTGAATAAGGGGATCACTCCTCTTTTCAATCCCGTGGAACAACCCTTTTGCAAGTGATTGAGAACATAATATAGCCAATGATTTTGCTAGTTGATCTCTAATTTGAAACAGCAATTTTGGATGAATACCATCTTGACCTGGACATTTATCCATTTTCATCCCCTCAAATGTTTAAAAACAATTTCCTCAGTAATACAGACTGATTTTAATTCCACTGCATCCATGTCTCTTTATAAAATATCTATAGGCTCTGTGATCTTGAAGAGTCGTCTTTTGTGTAGATTGTGCTGTGCCAAAGTACTGATTAAGTAGATTAGCTGCCTCCCTACCTATTCTCACTTATTATTTTACCTGTGCTATCTATGAGATGCATACTTTGTCGTTCTTTATTTATTTCTATCATAAGAAAAAAATATGCCTTCACTATCAGTCTTGATCCTATGAGCGCGGTTTTTTTTTTGGCTGCTTTATTTACTTTCTGAGCTGTGTTTTGCGTGTCCAAATATTTTAAATATGTTTCTTTTCATATAACTGCAGCTATATATTTTTTCCATGCTTTATTTTTAGCTCTTCTACATTTAATTACAAATCTAGTTATCCACTTTTTACGCTTGGGGTTTACCTCCCTACATGGAACACGTTTCTCTTTTAGCGTTTCTAGAACTGTTTTGAAACTCTACCACTTTTGTTCAACATTTTTTTCTTCGGCAATATCTTTCAAGATTATGTGTCTTGATGACTCTTTGATCTTCTTAATATCGGCCTTAGAGTAGTCGTATGTTGGCGTGTTTATATTCACTTCTTTCCCTGCTTTAAGATCCTAACGGATATCTGATGGTCTCTTGAGCCAAACGCAAGAGAATCATTGATTGAATAAATCAATACTAGATCATTGTCAAGGTCATAACACTTCTCATGTGCACTTTGCATGGTTTCATCTAAGTAACATTTTTGAGAGACCGCGTTTCCGGCATATAATTTACTAGTATGTGCGCCTGTCTTCAACGAGCAATGCAGTACTTGATACTGATAATAATAATCATATCTGTAAAACAATCCTGACAAATTTTCCTCGAAGAAATGTATCAAATGCTCTAACATAGCACCATTTTAAGTCGCTACTAAGACATATTTTCTGATTCTCCGCCGGGGGTCATGAAGCTAATAATAGGTCAAATAATTCATCGGGACACATGAAACCTTTCTTATTCTGTGATATGTCATTAATGGCACGGCGATTCGTAAAACTGAAATAAATATGGCAGAGAAGATTTAAGTTAAAAGCTAATTAGCTGCCGTCGGACTCAAATGGTATTTACCACAAGTAAATAATTAGGCAAATCAGGAAACCACTGAAGTTCTAATCTGCAAGGTGTGTGTGTGTGTGTTTTCATCTGTGTGTGTATGTGTGTTTTCATCTGTGTGTGTATGTGTGTTTTCATCTGTGTGTGTGTGCTCACATGTGTGTATGTGTTTTGTGTGTGTGTTTTTATCTGTGTGTGTGTGTTCGAGTGTGTGTTTTCATCTGTGTGTGTGTTCATGTGTGTGTTTTCATGTGTATGTGTGTGGTTGTGTGTGTATTTTCATGTGTGTGTGTTCGTGTGTGTGTGTTTTCATGTGTGTGTGTGTTTTCATGTGTGTGTGTGTTGTGTGTTCGTGTGTGTGTTTTCAATTGTGTGTGTGTTTTCAATTGTGTGTGTGTTCGTGTGTGTGTTTTCATCTGTGTGTGTGACATGACGGAGTCAATTAGAACGGTTTTACCAAAGCGATTACAAAGCTGTTCACCAAACTCTACTTATTATATTAAATAAAAATACTCACTAAACAATAAATTACTCTAATCGCCAGAATTGCTCACACATTGCAAGCTACACTACACGCCAGATTGACCTTCTCTACACATAGGAATAGCATCATCTATACACCAGAATAACTCTATACACCAGAACGACCTACTCTACACGTCATAAGTGACTTCTCTACATTTCAGAATGACCTACTCTACATGGCAAAATTATCTACTCTACAACTCAGAATGACCTACTCTACACACCAGAATGACATACTCTACACGCCAGAATGACCTACTCTACATGCCAGAATGATCTACTCTACACACCAGAATGATCTACTCTACTACTCAGAATGACCTACCCTACACTTCAGAATGACATCCTCTGTACCCCAGGAAGCTCTATATACACCAGAATGACCTACACTACATGTTAGAAGTAACTTCTCTAAACACCATGACATACTCTACACGCCAGAATGAACTATTTTACATACCAGAAAGACCTTCTCTACACACCCTAATGAACTACTGTACACATCAGATTGACCTATTCAACACACCATAATTACTTATTCTACACCTCAGAATGACCTACTCTATACTCCAGAACGACCTACTCTACACTCCAGAATTACTCATCCCTCGAACGCTGTTCTGTACAGAGACTGAGATCAATAACCAGCGCAACTTCTTCCTCACTATAATCCAAATACGTCACACGTTACATCACCAAGACAACCAACCAATTACAATTACAAAAATTAAGTCGCCATCCTCACTTGTGACGTACAACTTTTATGCGTCAGAAGTACGTGACCTTTACCACATAGTACGCCACCATTTTGAACGAGCTGTCCTCTTCCGGTCTGCCTTATGATAGCGCAGTCAGGGTTTAAGAGACGAAGAAAGCCCAAGATAACATTAGAACAGTGATGAATGTTAACATCAGATTAAACGCCACAGGCTACACCAAGGGAAGGCGAGGGGAGGTTAAGAGCGGTTGTACCTCGCTTTAACGAACTCTTCTGTGCCTTAGTATGCATGTCAATGTAATCGTTTTAGTACTTGATGGCACACATATTTCAACATGTGCCTAACTCTTGTCTTCTGTATAGTGCTTTTTTCCCTTGATTTTCATCGTGCCTACATATCTCTGTTTTCTCAATGTTGCATCCTCCGGTATAGTTGTTGTAGCTACCATATCTGCTTGTTTGATATTTCTTTGTTTGAGATGCGTTTCAATTAAGCAAAATATAAAATGTAAAATTATGAAGCACTTTCGCTATGGCATGAATAAAAATATTTTTTCTTCGTCTGTCTTCGGACTTTGGCTTCTATGACTCTAACAAAGACAGCAGTCAATGCTAGGCTCTGTGCACTTCATTGCAGTTGGTACGACATGTGGTGCTTTCTTCCGTGTTTAGGCACACAAAATAAGTAAGTAACATGTCATTTGCAGAATGTCGCTTCCATTTGGCTGTTGTAACTGTTGTAAGTTTCTTGACAGAATTACCAGATTACCTGGCCTCAGAAGATCTTTCTGTAACTTACGTCCTTCTGTAAACATCGTTGCCAAGTTCTTCACTGTTGTCTTTGACATATTTTTGTCACTATACACTGCCTGCATTCTGTGATGAATGTCCACTGGTCGACATTCTTCAGCTGTTAGAAACCGAATCATCGCTCGCCGATCAACTCTCGACGGATTCTATATCACTGCCTCATGTTTTCAACGGTCTGCTGAGGAAACTTTGAGTCGATGGATAATGAAATTTTGCAAATTTGACGGCTGGTATGTGCTGTTCCCACCAGAAGTGACGTCATCATGCGCATCGTACGTATATTCACTTGTTGCAGGTTGGTTTGGTCCGGTTTCAATTGAAAACGCCTCGCATATGTGAATACATATATGTCTATGTATGTCTATGTATGTCTATGTATGGTCCTTGCAGCAATGCTCACTGATGTTGTGCACGGCGCTGCTACTGGCATACATATCAGGTACAGGTCAGGTCAGGTCATCCCGTAACCGGTGTGGTCGTTGGGGCACACATGACACAACACCACGCCACCCTTCTCTGTCAGCGGCCGCTGCCTGTGCCTCTTATGGTCGGAGATTGGTCCATTCTCTTATATTGTCCTCCCACTTTTTGGGACGGCCTCTTCGTCGTCTGCCTTGCATCTTTCCGTAGAGGATCGTATTTGCGAGACCATTTGATCTCGATAGGAGACCGTACCAAGCGAGTTTCCTTCTTTTGACAGTTGCCAAGAGGTCTTCAAAAGGCCCTATTGCTGTTGTAATTCTGTCTCGTATTTCCTCATTTGTAAATCTATCTTTGTACGTGACGTTTAAACGTCCTCTGACACATCTCATCTCCAAGGCCTGTATCCTTCGCTGAAGATCAGCTGTAACTGTCCATGTCTCACAAGCATAGAGGAATATTGACAGGACCAGTGTACGCATTAATCTGATTTTCGTGCATTAGAGCTAACGGTTTATCTTGCCAGATTTTGTTAGGCTGTGCAAGCACATCTATTGTCTGTGCTATTCTGGCCAACACCTCAGATTTTGATCCTTCATCACTGACATTCGACCCTATATATTTAAAGCGGTCAAGCACTTCGAGTTCCTGTCCATTAGTCTTTATCCTGCAGGATCAAGGTACATGACGCAAGATCAACTGTTCATTCTGAGGTACCTGAAATCCTACGCCATGGTGAGTGAGGCCACAGTCCTAGATCTATTCACGGATTCCGTTGCCCCCTCAGCACTTACTATGAACAAGGTATGCACCACTACGGAGTTATTGACGGCATGCAGTAACTTTGGTCTCAGCATCAACACTAGGAAAACGGAGGTACTTTTCCACTCTGCACCTGGGTAACCGTCCATCGTACCAACAATACTGTATCGAACCAACGTCCCCAGGCAGCCGCTATCTTCACCTGCCTAAGCCACTATCACTAGAGAGGTAACTATTGACTGTGAGGCTAATAACATGATTGTTATGTCGAGTTGCGTTTGGGAGACTCCATGCAAACGTCTGAAATCAATAAGGCAGTAGCGTTGCCACCAAGATAAAAGTGTGTTGTGCTGTGATGTTATCCACTCTGTTGCATGCCTGTGAGACATGGACATTGTATAGCAGAAATATCAGCTAGCTCAATCGAATTGGCTTTAGTTGTCTGAGTAGGCCTCTTAAGATCATGCGGTAGGACAAAGTGCCTAACTTTGAAACTCTTAGCAATATGGGTGAGTTATCCATACACTTCTGAAATTTGCCCAGATGAGATGGACTGGATATGCTGTTCGCATCCCAGATTAGCGCATCCGCAAGCAGCTGTTATACAGTGAGCTCACAACAGACATTTGGGAAGGGGTGAGGGGAGGGAGGGGGTGGTAACAGAAACGCTGCAGAGACTTCTTGAAAACGTCTCTAAAAAGCTTCAATATTGGTGTCACCTTCTGGGAAATGCTTGCACAAAACCGTACCAGCTGGCACGCAAGTATCCCCGAAGGTGCTCAGATCGCGGAGAGTACAGCCGTCACGGAGGATCAGGGAAAGCAAGTTACTCGAAAACACAATACTCACAACGATTCCACAGCAGGCTCCCCATATATGTGCCCTCAATGTGGCAGAGTGTCCCCTTTTTGGATCCGTTTTTGCAGCCAACAGAGAAGACATTACGCAGCAACAGTCTGATGATGTCGCCATATTCGCTTGCGATGGGCAACTATGTATGTATGTATGTATGTATGTATGTATGTATGTATGTATGTATATATATATGTATGTATGTATGTATGTATGTATGTATGTATGTATGTATGTATGTGCGTGCGTGCGTGCGTGCAAGCAAGCAAGCAAGCAATCAAGTAAGTAAGTAAGTAAGTAAGTAAGTAAGTATGTATGTATGTATGTATGTATGTATGTATGTATGTATGTATGTATGCATGTATGTATGTATGTATGTGCGTGAGTGAGTACGTGCTTGCGTGTGTGCGTGTGTGTATGTATGTGTGTGTATGTATGTATGTATGTGTGCGTGTGTGTATGTGTGTGTGTATGTATGTATGTATGTATGTGTGTGTGTGTGTGTGTGTAATAACAGGTAACTCCTTACAATAGACAATAGTTCTAAACATGGAGCTGCTTTGTGGGACATACATATATTAATTTGGCAGAAGATTTCATCAGCGAAGTGTAGGTTATTAGACTACAATCTTTCCAGGTTTAGGTGGCCCATAACTTCCACTTCAGCTCTGCTCCACCTGCATTATCTGTTCTCCTATGTTTTTGTTTCCCCAGTTATACATAAAACGTCTATATTTAACTTAACTAACAATATATTTACATTTCTGTAAATGGCTCGTTTGCCATCATACTTCCACATCAATGACTCTAACACAAGCAGTAATCATAAACGCGGAGAGTTTCAATTCTACTTCAGTCTTCACTGACAATAAGCGACCCCCAATATTTAACAAGCACAAAGGACAACAACAATGGAAAGAGTACTTCCAAGAACTGTTCAACCCAACAGACACTCATTGACAATCAATTTGTTCTCAAGCAACAAGAGACAGCTGGAATCTGACATATTGAGCACATTCCTAGAAAGAAATATTCAGATATGGATGGCATTACAACTGAAGTAAATCACGTCTGTGTGAAGACAAGAAGACGAGTCTAGACCAGACGGAAACGAATCTGCGGCCACGAGGCCCTGTGCAGCATTATAGGCCATTAACTGCAGCCTTTTGAATAAAGCCAAATTTTGTAGATCAAACCCTTTTATTGAAATTTAAAAAAAATTTCGTACGTCTTTTATTATTTGGACTTTAAATTAATGCGACAGCCAACCTAATGTGACATCTAACCTAATGTGACATCTAACATAATGCGACATCTAACTCATTGTGACATATAACCTAATGTGATATCTAACCTAATGTGACATCTAACATAATGTGACATCTAACATAATGCGACATGTAACCTTTTGCGACATCTAACCAAATGTGACATCTAACCTAATGTGACATCTAACTTAACGCGACATCTAACCTTTTGCGACATCTAACCTAATGTGACATCTAACCTAATGTGACATCTAACCTAATGCGACATATAACATAACACGACATCTAACCTATTGTGACATCTAACCAAATGTGACATCTAACCTATTGCGACATATAACCAAATACGGCCTTCCAGCATGAAAAGGTTCCACCCGCCTCGGCGAGACATAATCTTCACGAAAGCATGGACAGAATAAAGAGTACAGAATGATTGGCAACAAGTTGCAGCAATACCAATCTGGAACACACAGAAAAAAAAAGCAGTAGAAATAAATAATATCACATATATAAGAATATCGCTGCTTGCCAGTCAGTAGAAATGTATGAACATACCTGAACAAAGTGAAAGATAAATTGTTGAACCTGAGCTGAGCAAAGCCCACTGTAAGACACTGGATTGCATTGACGCATTATTCACAATTAGGCAGTTAAATGACTTTAGCAATTCATCATGTATAGGACATGGTAAAGCTATTGATACAGTTGGTAGCATTAAATCTAAACAATGTTTAGAGAACTATGGAATTCAATGACATGTTGTTTGAAAATGATTGAGCTTTGTACCACATGAATTAAAATGTAACAAGAACAGCTGATGGAATGGTTTTTAAAAAATTGGAGGGGTTGAAAGTGAATAAATGTCCAGGTCAAGATGGTATTCATCCAAAATTGCTGTATGAAATTAGAGACAAACTAGCAAAACCATTGGCTATATTATGTTCTCAATCACTTACAAAAGGGATTGTTCCACGGGATTGGAAAGATGCAGGAGTGATCCTCTTATTAAAAAAAGGAAAAAAATCAGATCCAGCAAATTATAGACCGGTGAGTTTAACGAGCAAAGTCTGTAAATTGTTAGAGTCAATAATCAAAAAAACATTGTAATGTATTTAGACAAATTTAATCTAATTAGAAATAGTCATCATGGGTTTACTAGAAAGAGATCATGCTTAACAAATCTATTAGAATTCATGGAGGAGGTTACTAAAATCATAGATAAAGGGGAGCCAGTGGATGTTATTTATCTAGACTTTGCATAGGCCTTTGATAGAGTACCTCATCAAAGATTATTTCGAAAGTTAAAATCACATGGAATAGGTGGGGAAGTTGCCAAATGGATTGAAAATTGGTTAATGGGAAGAAGGCAGAGGGTGGGCATAAATAAGGAGTACTCTGAGTGGAGTGAAGTGAAAAGTGGTGTGCCACAGGGCTCGGTTTTGGGACCAATTTTGTTCTTGATATATATAAATGATTTGGACATTGATATGAGATCCATGATTGCAAAATTTGCTGATGACACAAAACTATGCAGTAGTGTCTCATCTAAAGCGGAAGTGGATATATTGATGTCGGATTTAGATGAAATTCGAGAATGGTCTGTAAGCTGGCAAATGGAGTTTAATGTAGATAAATGTACAGTCATCCACATGGGTAGATCCAATATGGAACATAATTACAGAATGGGAGGAAACAATATTAGAAAGATAGATAAGGAAAGGGACCTAGGGGTTATAATAGATCATACAGGAAAGATGAGTGAGCAAGTTAAGGTAGCACTGAAAAAGGCAAATGCAATGTTAGGTATGATAAAAAGAAATATTAAACATAGGAGCAAGGAAGTGGTCGTCAAACTGTATAAAGCTTTAGTTAGACCTAGATTGGAGTACTGTGTACAGGTGTAGAGTCCTTATCATAGAGGGTACATACACATGCTAGAAAGAATACAAAAAAGAGCGACAAAGATGATAGTGGGATTCCAGAATTACAGTTATGAGGAACGACTCAGAAAAACCAGCCTACAGTGTCTCGAAGAGAGAAGAATTCGTGGTGACTTAATACAGGTTTATAAGATGATCAGAGGAATCGATAAATTAGACTATAACAAGTTTTTTAAAATTCAGCCACCTACAAAAACACGAGGGCATAGCTACAAGCTGACTAAAGAGAGGTCCAGGTTAGATATTAGGAAATATTTTTTTAGTCAGAGAGTGGTGTCTGCTTGGAATGCATTGCCAGGGGAGGTAGTGGAGGCAGGGACAGTTAATGCATTTAAGAATAAACGGGATGCGCATAGCTTTTAGAGCAAGGTGATGTAAATGTAATTGGTTGTATACAGACTCTGCAGGGTCTTCTAAACCAGTATAAAGACGTTAAGTTAAGTTAATAACCCCATGTTTACGATATAGAGCCTTGTTCATTGACATTGCTGCTTAACATTTACATGGGCAGAATAACAAGAAAAGCCAGCCAAACTGCAAAACCAGAAGTGGAATTCAACGTTAGAAGAGAAGAAGCCAACTCGTTACATGAGCTGCTATTTGCAGACGATCGTGATAATTAACGCAGGTGAAGATAAACGGCAAACTGACACGAATGTGCGGGGCACAGCCCGTGAAAGATACAATATGAAGATTAGCACATCAAAGACGGCAACTATGAAGATTAGCAGAACATCATATCCACATAACACACATGTAAACAGTATCAGTTAAACAGATCGAAGGGTTCAAATACGTGGGAAGTATTTTACAGAAAATGGAAAAATTGAAATATATATTAAAACTAGGTGTACGAAAGTCTTTGCTGTGACATATTTACCTTAGATAGTGCTTAATCAGCCGATCTTCAACTTGGTAATCAAGCAGCAATTGATAAACAGTACATTTATTCAAATTCCGTGCTAACAATGTCAGCCTTGCTGCTTCTCTAAGGAACAGGAGATGAAAATTACTATGTGTGAGATGAAATCTCTAAGAAAAGTCACTGGTGTCACAGGGAACAATACATTGAGAAATGAGGATATTATAAATATGGTACGTGCAAACCCATGCGCCGAATACAACATAACTGGACAGAAAATAGGATAACCAGGTATCTTATGAAAATGGAACCAGATCAACTACAACTGAACCATTACAAGACAAGGAGACTTAGTTAAGGCAAGCGCATGTAACGGATCAGGTATAGAACTGAACGCATTTTCCGTAGGTAGCGAATTAGCTATAGAACTGAACCCATTTTCCGTAGGTAGCGAATTAGCTACAGAACTGAACCCATTCTCCGTAGGTAGCGAATTAGCTATAGAACTGAACCCATTTCCGTAGGTAGCGAATTAGCTATAGAACTGAACCCATTTCAGTAGGTAGCGAATTAGCTATAGAACTGAACCCATTCTCCGTAGGTAGCGAATTAGCTATAGAACTAAACCCATTTCCGTAGGTAGCGAATTAGCTATAGAATTGAACCCATTTCCGTAGGTAGCGAATTAGCTATAGAACTGAACCCATTTCCGTAGGTAGTGAATTAGCTATAGAACTGAACCCAATTCCGTAGGTAGTGAATTAGCTATAGAACTGAACCCATTTCCGTAGGTAGCGAATTATAGGCAACATGACAAGTTTTCCTAGTTTTACCAAAACTTAATCGTTGTCACGTGTTGGACCCAGTATCGTATTCGCTGCAATCTGTGTATTTTATTATTTTCCTTTTAGATGACAATTTCGCTTTATTATTTCGTTGTTATTGTTTGTCCAGGTATATCTGAGAAAGCTCTTGGTAATGGAGACTAGAGCAGAGCCACTACCATCATGTCCATCCTAGAGGAGACATCAGTGTGGTCTAACTCCTTCAAGGGCGAAAACACTTCATGACTTACGATACGCCACACCTGGCCATTGGCAGAGGCCGGAAGCCGGTCCAGTGTGCAGCAGCGTTTCTGGTTTGCAAGACAATTTTAGAAGCTTGATCTTATATGAGATGTAGAAAAAATAACTTCTCTGAGGTGTTGTATTCTCATGTACTCACGCTGCATCCTGCACAGTCGACGACTTATCGCTTGTTCAAGTTTGCATTGGGTTTTCCTACATCCAGAAGTGGACTGAAGAAGGGACCTTCTCACTGTAGTGCAATGCAAGACTTAACAGCAGACTTAACACTTCGGCGACTACATTGTCGACCACCCCTCGTTGGCTAAGTTACCAATACGAAACCTGTTTTCAAATGCAAGTGTGAACGGAATTTTGGTCAGTAACTATGCACCCTGACCCTGATGTTAACCTATGCACCCTGACCCTGATGTTAACCTATGCACCCTAACCCTGATGTTAACCTATGCACTCTGACCCTGATGTTAACCTATGCACCCTGACCCTGATGTTAACCTATGCACTCATCAGTTCAGAGAATGACAAGGTATTACAAACACACAAAGATAACCCATGTCACATCCTGCTGATACACCCTGCCCCTTAAACAGATCAACCCTGCCACACACAGAGACACACCCTGCCACACCCAGAGGCAAACCCTGCCACACACAGACGCAAACCCTGCTGCACACAGAGAAAACCCTGCCACACACAGAGACAAACCCTACCACACACAGAGACAATATCTGCCACACACACAGGCAAACCCTGCCACACACAGAGACAAACCCATTCATAAAAAAAACCTGCCACTCGCACAGACAACTCTCCCACTCACACAAACAAACCCTGCCAGTCACACAGCCACACTCTGCAACTCACACAGACAAACCCTGCCACTCACGCAGACAAACCCTGCCATTCACACAGACAAACCCTTCCACGCACCGACAAACTATGGCACTCACACAGACCAACCCAGCCACACACAGACAAACCCTGCCACTCACACAGACTAACCCTGCCATTCACACAGACAAACCCTTCCACTCACACAAACAAATCCTTCCACCTCAAACAGACCAACCCTGCACAAACAGACAAAATCTGCAACACACAGACAAACCCTGGGATTCTCATACAGACAAAACCATACTACTCATACAGACCAATACTGTCACACAGACAGACAAACCCTGCCACTCACACAGACAAACCATGTCACACACACAGACAAATCCTGCCACTCATACAGATCAACCCTGCTACTGATACAGACTAACCCTGCCACACACAAAGACACACTCTTCCACTCACACATACCAACCCTGTAATCCCCACAAACAACCATGGTGATGAATATTCAGCAGTATTATTGCTCTGAATTGAATGCGTAGAACAATATCGCACACATGCCACGTAAACCATCAAGGCAATACATCGCTTTCCATGTAATAAAGAGAAGAAGAAGAAGAAGAAGAAAAAAGACGAAGAAGAAGAATGAGTAGAAGTAGAAGAAAAAGAGGAAAAAGCAGAAGATGAAGAATCATTAGAAGAAGAAAAAGTAAAAAAAGTAGAAGAAGAAGAAGTAGATGTTTTAAACCACAAATAAGTTCACCTTAGCAGTGGGATCTTACCCTTTATGGAGTTATTCTATCTATCTTTGTTTCGGGTATACCAGCTGTCGGATTTGGTGGTCATGTCCGGACAAGTGTATCCGGTTACGCTACCTTCGCAGTACTTTTCCCTGCTGATGTCCCCCGTTGTTCCGTAATGCCATTTACACAGTTCTCTTACATTTTCTTGTTCTGTTTATAATCTTTTGTTCTCGTAGAACGGTAGCGTAGATTTAGTCATGATTAAAGAGTTTACCAAGCAAGCTATTACGATCTGACTAGAAAGACGAACAAACAACGAACGATTCGTTTAGCAGCTGACAGTTAAATTATCTAAGTAGCCACATGACCCAGAATACACATCTGTAAATTGATACCGTATTACTGTTATGAAACGAGATTCAGCGAAGAAGGAAACCAGTCATCTGTCTACAAAATAAACTCAAACTTAGTGTCGTAGGAGTATCTAGAACTTCATTTCTGACGGCAATGCGAGCTATGACACATCGTTTGCTCATTTTTAGTAAACAATTATGTTGTGGATAAGGTTATAATAAACAGAACAAGCCATGATCGACATGCAATCCAAAATGACAGGCCAGATGCCCAGAGAAGGAAAGAGGATAGAAGGATATTTGTACGATGATGGAGCATCAGACCTCTGGAGCGACTGCACGTGTGGTCTAGATTAGGACGTCAAGGCTAGGCTTACCTATTTAGAGACACGCTTGCAAATCCACTCGGCTCATCTCTCAGCCGGGAGACTTAGCTTGGTATTTTGGAGAGGGAAAGCAAAAACAAAGACACCGAATCTCTCTCGACGAGGGAAATAGAAGTCAGTTGTATTAAATATTCCGCTATTTCTTGCTTTCCGTAGCCGGGTACATAATCAGGCTAATACTTACACTTTGAACTGGCGTGCTGAAATAGACCGCACCGATGCCGTTCAATTCTCCTGTTGTTTAAGACCAGAATCTAGTAGATTAGGTCAGACTGTAAAGGGTTAATAAACGGTTTGACTGACTCAGAGTAGCGACATTAAAAACATCAGAGAGATGGAGAGAGTTATTGTTCACAGATGGTACTGTCCATGCAGGACTGGTAAAGACTGGACATGGTGGGTTCACATATGGTATTCAACCAGCAGTGAAGAGGCTTATGCAGACCTCATCACCGAGTCTGAGGTAGCAAATAGGTAACGTGTTAGCAAGAACACCGCCCCAGGTCCTAGTGGAGTACAGTATTGGCACATCAAGCAGTTGGATGAGACAGAGATAAGTAAAGTGGTGAAGGAGTTCAACTACACTGTGCAGAAGGTATCAATGCCTTGCGGACGGGCTTCACAGCTATCTGTACCCAGTGTCTAAGTCTGGTAACAACTCTACGCTTCTCAGCAGCTATCTGTGCCCAGTGTTTAAGTCTGGTAACAACTCTACGCTTCTCAGCAGCTATCTGTGCCCAGTGTCTAAGTCTGGTAACAACTCTACGCTTCTCAACAGCTATCAAATAATCACCAGAATGTATATGTCAAATTGCTCGAAAAGGTGATGACAGCAAAATAACGTCCCACCTAGGACGGTAGTACATCCTACCCGATACACTGGGCAGCTACAGAACAGCGAAGGAGACCTAGTGTAATGTTGTAAACTTTGCGTATGATGTGTAGGAGGGTTTTCAGTCAAAGCAAGAAACAGTCCATGTGGCGCTCGACTTGGAAGACGCATACAACCGTGTCGATTTTGGGACTTTAATGACATGTCTGAAGCAGTGTGGTTTAAACCCGTGGCTGGTTAGTTGGATATCATCTGCCCTGATGGAAAGAACAATTACGCTATGCATGGGATCTTGGACATCAAAACAGAAACGAATATGTCTAGGACTGCCTCAAGGATCTCCGCTATCACCGATGCTATTCAACATCTACACAGTCAAATTGGCCAACATTCAACAAACAGGGATAGGGCGAACGTTAACATTTGCAGATGACATCCTCAGCAGAGGACTGGCTCAGACAGGCAATAGTTGGTTAAACACATCCAGGAAAGTCTAAACCTGGACAAAGAAGGGAACAAGCTATGGAAGCTAGTCAGAGCCATGAGTGACGAAACCCCGTCAAATAAACAAATTACTATCAAGCAGGGCGAGAACTTGATCACAGGTAAGAAAGCCGCAAACGCCTTTGTCGATCACTATGCCAGAGCAAACCACATCGAGGTCCCTGCAGATACGCATACAGACATTAGCGAAGAGCTAAAGGGACACGAAAACATAAATGCGGCTCCTGAAGAGCACATGATGGCCAAACTAACAATGCGCGAAATGGAAGAGGCTATGAGAACACTAAAGAAAAGGAAATCTCCCGGAAAAGACGGGATAACAAACGAAATGCTGATGGGGCTGGGCCAAACAGCGAAGAAGAAACTGCTATCGGTCCTAAACCAAAGCTGGAAAAGGGGAATTGTACCACAGGCATGGAAAGATGCAATACTGGTACCAGTACCAAAAACAGGAAAGGACAAAACAGATCCAAATGGATACAGGCCCATAAGCCTACTGAGCTGTGTCGGCAAGCTGATGGAACGGATGATAAACACCAGACTGATGTGGCATCTGGAAGAAAAACGAATACTAATTCCACAGCAAGCCGGCTTTAGACAGCACAGATCCACTGAGGACCAGGTCATCCTCATAGCCCAGGAGATAGAAGATCAACCACTACCTCAAAAACAGAACGGCCAGAGTCCAAGTACAAGGGCAGATGAGCAAAAAGGTGACATTCGAGCAGGGAGTACCCCAATGGGGAGTATTGTCACCCACACTCTTCCTGGTATATATAAACGATATTACAGAGAATATACCAAGAAGAGTCCATAGCTCAATGTTTGCAGACGATCTGGCTATGTGGACCTCTGAAAAGAATCTCACCATAGCAAGAAATCGGATGCAGACGGCCCTAACATCGCTGGAAGAGTGGGCGAACTCATGGCTGGTCAAAATAAACGAGGAGAAAACCACGTGCACAATATTCTCGCTCTCATTAAAACCCCAAAGTACCAAATTAAGTCTAAATGGCAAAATCCTGCAGCCAAACGACAACCCAACCTATCTGGGAGTCACATTTGATCGGCGCATGACATGGAAAAGTCAGATTGAGAGAAACCGAATGAAAGCCAGAGAAAGAATGGCGATCATGAGGAAACTTGCTGGCACAAGCTGGGGAGCAGACGAAGGCATACTAAAGAAACTGTACACTGGAAGAGTGAGACCAGTTCTCGAGTATGGCATTGCGGCATGGACAACAGCAGCGAAGGCGAACTTCGATAAAGTTAACAAACTTCAAAACCAAGCCATGAGAATTATAACAGGTGGCATGAAGTCAACGCCAATTGTAGAACTTGAAAAGATTACAAAACTGCAATTCATGACCGATAGAAGAGACTGCAGAGCCCAGCTGCAGTCAGAGAAACTCCGAAGACTGACGGACCATCCAATGTACCAGAGACTAAACAATTTGGGAAATGGGAAACTAAAGCGGAGAAACTTTGCAGAAATAGCCAAAGCAAAGATGCACGAAGATCCCATAAACGCACTAACAACACCAAAACCCATCACTACTGTACGAAAACCTACTTGGAGGCAGGATATATTTCCAGAGGTGGTAGAAAATATACCAGGTATTGCAAACAAAAACTGCCAGACTGAAAAAGAAAGGAGAGACACTACCCTAAGCTTCATAACGAAAAGCTACCCAAGCATGGACTGGACCCATGCATACACCGACGGTTCTGTAACAAACACTACACAGAACGGAGGGGCAGGAGCATTCCTGAACCTACCAAATGGCAGAAAAATAACACTGTCATTCGCTACTGGTAAGTACACAAGCAATTTCAGAGCGGAGGCAGAGGCACTGAGGGCGGCAGTGGAAGAAATGGTAACACACAGTGAAAATGAGAGCCATATAGTCCTGCTGACAGATGCTCTCGCCGTAGTCACAGCGCTAAAAAGCCAGAAAAACACTGAGCTTAATGACTTAAGAGCAGCACTCTGCAAACTGTGCCAGCAGTCCGCACCAAAAAGGGTAGTGGTACAGTGGGTTCCGTCACACTGCAACATCCAAGGCAACGAGGAGGCAGACAGACTGCAAAAGAAGGTGCAAGGCTACCACAAACAGATACCAGTATGACGTACGAAGAGTCAAAACGGCTTATCAAAGCCAGAAACATGACCAAATGGGAAACCGAACATACTGGTTACACCAAAAACGATGCCTATTACCAGTTGAACCGAAGAGAGCAGGTCGTTGTCTTCAGACTTCGCACTGGCCACAACAGACTGAGGTACCACCTATTCAACAAATTGAAGATAGGGTCTACCGACGAATGCCCGTGCGGTACTGGTAAAATGACCACTGAACATCTGCTGCAGAACTGCCCGACATACGAAGATCAGAGAGAGCAGATGTGGCCATTGCCAGTGGAACTGCAAGACAAGCTCTATGGTAGTGGAGAGAGTCTCAGGATGACCGCCGCTTTTTTCGAAAAAATAATGGTTACTGTCTGACTGTGTACGCAGAAGAAGAAGAAGAAACACATCAAGGAAACCCTGCAAGCAATCTTACAGTGGTGTGGTGACTCAATTTCTGAGATCAATCTGAACAAGGCCTGCATGATGTGGTGCTCTTTGAATAATTCTATAGTAACTAGATATGATTCAGCAATTAGAGAGATAAATGGAAACATAAAGGCCAAGATGAAAGGCCAAGGTGGAATGGATAACGACTCAGTGTGCAGATATCGAACAAAATCTAGGAAGAAATGATGCCAAGGGGGCATATACATTAGTCAAGGACTTAGTAAGGCCTGTACAAAGTCGAAATACAACGATCCAGGACAAGAGTGGAAAATGTCTCACAGAAGATCAAGACATTTGTGAGCGCTGGACAGAGTACTGTTCGGAACTGTATAAGCATGAAGGTCGAGGTGACCCAAGAAATGCAATGTCTCCTGAAGTGAGTCTGATAGAGGAAAATCAAACGATAACAAGGGAAGAAGTATATGAAGCCGTGAAAATGCTGAAGAGAGGGAAGGCTGTAGGTGGGGATAATATCCCAGCAGAGCTGCTACAAGTGGGAGGTGAGGCAACAATCGATACCCTGACATACATCTGCAATAGAATTTGGCAGACAGGAGAGTGGCCTACCAGCTGGACAAAATCAGTAATTATTCCACTGCCTAAATCAGGAAACCTAAATATGTGTCCGAACTATCGAACAATCAGTCTGATATGTCATCCAAGTAAAGTTCTCTTGAGAATAATACTTAGACTGAAACCACAGGCAGAAAATATCATTGCCGAAGAACAAGCGGGCTTTCGAGCGGGAAGGAGTACCATCAAGCAGATATTTAACCGTCGACTAATGAATGAGAAGTACTCAGAGTATCAACAACAACTCTACCATGCCTTCATTGACTTTAGAAAGGCGTTTGACAGAGTGTGGCATGCGGCGCTATGGTCAACAATGAAGCATTATAAGTTCAACAGTGATATTGTGAGGGTAATTGCAAACCTTTATGAGCAGGCGACAAGCGCAGTCTCTGTAGAGGGAACGCTAGGCGATTGGTTCCGTTCGACGGTGGGTGTGAGACAGGGATGTATACTCTCCCCAACACTCTTCAATATATTCTTGGAGAGAATAATGGAGACGACCTTAAACGGACATGTTGGCACGGTTAAAATAGGTGACAGGCTTATCACAAACTTCCGATTTGCTGATTATATTTATGTATTGGCAGGCACAGAAAGGGAACTCCAGGAGTTGATTGGTAGATTAAATGGAGCGGCCCTGAGTTTTGATATGGAAAAAAATGCAGATAAAACAAAGCTCATGACCAATAACATAACAGGGTTTAAATCTGTAATAGAGGCAAATGGGCAGGAACTTGAGGTGGTGAAACGTTTCAAATATCTTGGATCGTTGATCAGCGAAGAGGGTTCGAAGCCAGAGGTAATTGCAAGAATAGCACAAACAACAGCAGCGCTTACTCGGCTGAAACCTATATGGCAAGACAAGCGCCTCGCCCTCGGCATAAAAGTTAGACTAATGCGCTCTCTGGTGCTATCAATATTTATGTATGCCTGCGAGACCTGGACCATTACAGCAGATATCCAGGGCAGGATACATGCAATGGAAATGAGGTGCTATAGAAAAGTACTAAGTGTTACATATAAAGATCGTGTCACGAACGTAGAAATACGCCAGAGAGTTGAAGACGCTATTGGTCCTTTTGAAGATCTGTTCACAGCTATCAAAAGACGAAAGATGACCTTGTGCGGGCACGTTCGCGAGGTCCAACGGAATTACCAACTCGATACTCTTTGGTTCCGTACCAGGACAGAGAGGGCGAGGACGTCCAAGGAAGAGATGGGTGGACAACATCACTGAGTGGTCAGGCCTTCGTCCCGGTGAGATACGACAGGCGCGACAGACAGAGAGGGATGGCGTGGGATTTTGGGAGTGTCTTCATGTGTGCCCCAACGACCTGATGGGCTACGGGATGAACTGAACTGAACTGAACTGAACTGAACTGCTGAACTCTCGGGGATCACATTTGAGGAATGCACCATTGACAGGTTGAAATACCTCGGAGTGACATTTGATGACAGTCTCTCCTATAATTGCCATGTTGACCAGATCGTACAGAGATGTAAGCGAGGGCTAGGAGCACTCAAGACTATGGCTGCTTCAATCTTGGAACCTCCTGTTGATACTATTTCGCCAGGTTGTGTTGTTGGTTATCGATTATGGACTGGGCATCCCCACACTATCGAGAACACAGTTTGAAAGTTTGGAAGGCACCTATAATGAAGGTATGCGACTGGTTCTGAACTGCACTAGAGAAATCTTGAAACGGTACATGTTGAAATTGTTAACGGTGATATTGAGACATAAGCTGGCACAAGTCAAAGCCTATATGCGTGTCACCACAGACACGCGGCTCCCTCTGTCCAGTAGTTTCTCAGACATCAAGGGATCAAGAATCAAGAAAGAAGCGTCATGGATTGCACAGGCAGAGAAAACAATCGAACATGTCACCTCAGCTGAGACGATAGCCAAGGAGGAAGGATGGGCCCACTCTGGCTATAGAATGACAGAATACCAGAGAGTCATCATAACCTTAGGCAAGGAATACTGAGAAGGGGACAGCGGGAGAGCAGAGCACAAGGTGAATCGTCTGATAAAGAAGAACACGCAGCATAGTGATACCGTATTATAAACCGACGGATTAGTGTGGCTTAACGAGATATCAGGCTGGGGCTTCTCGGCTAGAGTGAGAGGATAGGTCGTTGCCGAGTGCAATAGGGCATACATGTCAACTTCTACTTTGAGATTGGAGATGGAAGCACTGACCTCTGCACTGAGAAAGATATCTGAAATTTCTTTAACAAACGCAGTCATCGTGGTAGATGCGCAAGCCATTCTTCAGAAGGTACAGAAGAGATGCCGTAGGTACGAGTGGATAGCAGCTGTTGAAACTTTTATCCTCCAGGAGTTGACATATATCTACTGTCCTGATCATGCTGGGGTTCACGCAAACAAAAAGAGCTGACATCATGGCTTTAGACGCTCCCATCATGGGCATGTTAGTGATGGATAGGAATGGCATTTTGAAATCAATCAATGACCACCTGTTAGATAAGGACACCCCAATAGACGAAGTAGCAATCCACAGGCCTAGAGTTTCAACATTAAACGAGGTTCAAGCAGAGTGGGGCGCATGAGAGGACAGAGCAAGAGAGTATACAACCAGCGAGCTTCAGGTACCATTAGCATCCATACGCTGAGCCATTTGCTGAGAGAGAGAGAGAGAGAGAGAGAGAGAGAGAGACTGAGCACCTATGGGTATGCCTGGAGTGCAATGACATCAATTATTAGAAACAGAAACAGATGCTCCATGCAGGACTGGCTAAGAGTACATGATGTGTTCTCAGATGGTATTCTCCATGCAGGACTGGCTAAGAGTACATGATGTGTTCTCAGATGGTATTCTCCATGCAGGACTGGCTACTGCCTAATACTGGACATTGAGTGTTCTAAGGTGGTGTTCTTCATGCAGGACTAGCTAAGACTAGACATAGTGTGTTAATGGTGTTCTCCGTGCTGGACTGGCTAAGAGAAGACATGGTGTGTTCTCAGATGGTATTCTCCATGCAGTACTGGCTAAGACTAGACATGGTGTGTTAATAGATGGTGTTCTCCATGCAGTACTGGCTAAGACTAGACATGGTGTGTTAATAGATGGTGTTCTCCATGCAGTACTGGCTAAGACTAGACATGGTGTGTTAATAGATGGTGTTCTCCATGCAGTACTGGCTAAGACTAGACATGGTGTGTTAATAGATGGTGTTCTCCATGCAGTACTGGCTAAGACTAGACATGGTGTGTTAATAGATGGTGTTCTCCGTGCAGGATCTTGGAGTCACTATTGACCGACATCTCAGCCTCAAGAAAGATGTTAAAAATATTAAAAATTAAACGTTGCTGCGGCTACATTTATTGTCGCTGGTAAGGCATGGGGATCAGACAAGGACACTGAGATTCTCGTATCCCTGGTCACTCAAATACACCTGGCAATGATAAGGCGGTCTGACTAAGAAGGGAGCAAGTCATAACAACAATACACACCTACAACTCTACAGACAGTCAGACAACTACTGAAGACTGCTAACAAAGAGGCCTGGCTGAATAGATGGGCAATGAGAAATGCTGGGAGAGAAATTTTCAAACATATGGCCATCCCAAATCCCAAAGACAACATCAGCCTCATGAAAAGAAGAGACAAAAGCACCATTTTCCGACTTCGCACTCACACAACTTAACAGCGACTTGAAAATAATCCAACCAGAACATACTCCAGAATGCGAGCTGTGCACACATCCATATCCAGTTGTTGAACATCACCTTTTCGAATTTCTGGCGCTTGCCAGTGTTAGCAAAGAGCTTCTTCCTCGGAGACCAGACACATGGAACACTTTGTATGGAACTAAACAACAGCTTACAAACACTTGCAGACACCACTATAAGGCATTGGGCCAAAGGGCGGGAGCCCATATGCCGCTGGATCAATAACTAACCAACCATGCAGGACTGGCTAAGACTGCACATATGTGTTCTCAGCTGATGTTCTCCAGCAGGACTGGCAAAGACTGCACATGGTTTTTTCTCAGCTGGTGTTCTCCATCCAGGACTAGCTAAGACTGCACATGGTGTGTTCTCAAGGGGTGTTCTCCAGCAGGACTGGCTAAGACTGGACATGTGTGTTCTCAGGGGGTGTTCTCCATGCAGGACTGGCTAAGAATGGACATGTGTGTTCTCAGGGGGTGTTCTCCATGCAGGACTGGCTAAGACTGGACATGTGTGTTCTCAGGGGGTGTTCTCCATGCAGGACTGGCTAAGACTGGACATGTGTGTTCTCAGCTGATGTTCTCCATGCAGGACGGGCTAAGACTGAACATGGAGTGTTCTCAGGTGGTGTTCTCCATGCATGACACGTTAAGATTGTACATAGCAACTGGCCTTCCATCATGCAATTGGTTTGATTGCAAGTCAGTAAACAGGTAACACATAGCGATTAAGAAAGCCAACTAAATGTGATACGAACTTGAGAATCATCTATTACCGCACTTAAATAGACTATTATTTATCATCGTAATTCCCACCAACAATTACCTACTTATCCCATCGCCTTATTAGTGCACCAAAGCCTGCAGGTTAGAAGTGTTCTGCTGTATAAGTCACATTTGCAATTTACAATACACCTTCGTCATTCACGGAACGTCTCAGCTAAGATGAGTTTATAATGCATCAAAGAGGTAGAAATCGCTCTGGGCTTAAGTGGAGTGTAAGGTGGACGTTTAAGAAGTTGCCATGCTAACTGATCTAGAAATCGCTCTGGGCTTAGGTGGACGTTTAAGAAGTTGCCATGCTAACTGATCTAGAAATCGCTCTGGGCTTAGGTGGACGTTTAAGAAGTTGCCATGCTAACTGATCTAGAAATCGCTCTGGGCTTAGGTGGAGTGTAAGGTGGACGTTTAAGAAGTTGCCATGCTAACTGATCTAGAAATCGCTCTGGGCTTAGGTTTAGTGTAAGGTGGACGTTTAAGAAGTTGCCATGCTAACTGATCTAGAAATCGCTCTGGGCTTAGGTGGAGTGTAAGGTGGACGTTTAAGAAGTTGCCATGCTAACTGATCTAGAAATCGCTCTGGGCTTAGGTTTAGTGTAAGGTGGACGTTTAAGAAGTTGCCATGCTAACTGATCTAGAAATCGCTCTGGACTTAGGAGGAGTGTAAGGTGGACGTTTAAGAACGCTAACTGATCAACTTGATCCTGGGCTAATAGAATCCCATGTGTTTTGGTAATGTAATGAAGGGGCAGTACTCCGCTAGTTAGTAGCCCTGGACGTTTTCTTGTAATTACATTCCAAAGTATTAACAGAACTTCACAGCACCATGCACAATTAACGTTATCACCTTTCTCTGAAGATTGGTTAGCGGGAACCCTCAAACCCTGTAAACATAACCATCCGTGCTGATGGCGTAATATGGGATTTTTGTGTGTAACGATGAGGAATGTCTCCATTGCATTCAAAGACACATTTGTTCGGGTTGGTAGTAATGCATCCACGATTCGTCCTCAGTAACAATCCTGTTTAACATGTCTTCTCTTTAATCTGCCTAAGGACAGAGATGTTGCAAATACAGGCCCAACCGGTTCATTTTGTGTTCGTTAGTCAGTTGTTTACGTACCTACAGTGGGCACACTTTCAGGAAATTCAAATGACCTTGCATTGTGCTGTGAGCTAAATCATGTAAACATCTTATTGCAGTTTGCGACATTGTCTTTTGTTATTCACCTGTAAGCTAGAGTCACCCCCTCCACCTGCCACACGTGTGTTTCTGCGATCTAAAATAGAACGTCCAGGCCGGACATCATCAGCAATTTTTTAGCGTCTTTCACCTCTTACAGCGACAAACACTGCGCACTGTAGAAGTACCGATCGACTAAGTGGGACTGCCACAGAGGCATCTGCCACTGTAGAAGTACCGGTCGACTAAGTGGGACTGCCACAGAGGCATCTGCCACTGTAGAAGTACCGGTCGACTAAGTGGGACTGCCACAGAGGCATCTGCCACTGTAGAAGTACCGGTCGACTAAGTGGGACTGCCACAGAGGCATCTGCCACTGTAGAAGTACCGGTCGACTAAGTGGGACTGCCACAGAGGCATCTGCCACTGTAGAAGTACCGGTCGACTAAGTGGGACTGCCACTGTAGAAGTACCGGTCGACTAAGTGGGACTGCCACTGTAGAAGTACCGGTCGACTAAGTGGGACTGCCACTGTAGAAGTACCGGTCGACTAAGTGGGACTGCCACTGTAGAAGTACCGGTCGACTAAGTGGGACTGCCACTGTAGAAGTACCGGTCGACTAAGAACTCTACATGCAATTATTTTCCGTCTTTAAAATTCGTCCGTCCAGCTTTTTTTTTTAATTATACAATTTTAGGCCATATGCTAGATGACTACTCTTCGTTAGATGGTGTTTATTAGTAACGGTTTCCTTCGAGATAAGTTTCATGTTTAAAAATGCGTTCTGATCTTATTATTTTGTATTTCTTTGTCACTTGCGTTTTTGTTGCGTTTAATTTACGAAGAAAACCTTTATTCTTGTTAAATCATAGACATGCTCATGTTACTGTGTCTTTTACTCAAATTTGGCATTCCGTTTTTTCTTTACACTCTCCGGTTGTGATGTTAAACAAAATACAAAAGTAAGAGGATTGTCAGAGTGGCATAGTAATTAGAGCACTTGTCTCTCACTTCACAAGAACTAAGTTCACTACCCGGTCGCAACACATCGAAATATACACAGACGTAAATGGATACTTAGACAGTTAGAGATAACACCAGGTTTCAGATATTTGTTAAGAAAAATCACTAGTTCCCTTCCTTGCTGACTTTCTTTCTCTAACTTTAAAATAGTGCAATTCTCATTACGGCTGTGTAAACTGGAGCGTAAAGTAAATAGCTTATGCAGGACGCAGTCGATCGGCTGTGCATACATTCACGATCAAGGTAGATTTATGAGGATAGGAAATGGGGGAAAGAGGGGGGGGGGGGGGGGAGGTGGGTGGTAGGAGGAGAAATGCAGATTTTTATAAAAACTTGAAAAAAGATCAATCTTGGCAGATGTAATGAAACAATAAATATGATAATTGTATTACGCTAAAGTAAATAGAGATGGTACTGTGATGTATTAGATGTTGTGGCATGTTGTGGCATGGACATCTACTCACGTGCTTTACAGCGCGCAGCTTTCACTTAATTAACTTTTGTCTCAGGAGAGTGCCAGAGGTCCGGTATGTGCTACTCTCATTGTGCCACTTAATAGACATTAGCCGGCGATCAAGTAATCTCAGAAGACTGTCAGTTCCCGACGGACTCACACAAATAGGCCAGGTATGTGGTAGGGTTGTGCGCTGTCATTCAGATGCCTGTTACAGACTGGTCAATTTTGTGGTCAGCGACTGAAATGTGAATTGTTCCTGTCTGTCAAATCGTATATGGTGTTGATCTTTGATCAATGTTTCGGCTCTGTCCATTTCAATCATTGTATGTACATTATAGAGCACACATTTTATAATTGAATGTCATCGCTTAGAAGGATGTTCTTTAGATACCGTTAAAGGAAACAAAGTGTTAGGGACAACATCACCATCATCTTCTATCCACTTGTGTCGTTACACGTCGTGGGGAGGTGTAGTTTTCTGTCGTATTAGCTTTGTCACCGATCCTGTTGTCATTCCGTGTTTGTTCAGTGTCTCACTGACACCATCTATCCGTCTTTTTCGTGGTATGCCTCTCGCTCTTCTACCCTTGTCTGGTATTGCAGATACGAGCAGCTGGTAACTTTTGTTGCATTCTTGCCAGGTGTCTGAACCATTTTATTCTCTGCCTTTCCATGTATTCCATGCACGGTGTTGCACCCACCTTCTGTCTGATTACTTCGTTTCTTACTCTGTCAATCTTTGTGACACTGACAGCCTTTAGGGACATCATAACGCCAAATGAAGCGTCTCAAAAACGTCGCCATCTGACCATCAAGCCTTATGCGGCCCGCAGTTTGAGAGGCATCACAGAGGGTGGGGGGGGGGGGGGGTGGTATGCATGATAATACAAGATTGAAAGAAAAAGCAATCACCTAACAAGGATTGATGATACATGTTCCCTACCCTTTAGCCGTGGCGACAGTAACAGAGCCAACACAGAGCAAAAGGGAGATGAAGTTACAAGGACCTGTACGGTGTTTAAACTGTGCACAATTCCAACGGTAAAGGATAATTTCAGTTATAGAACAGCTTTATATAGCTGCAAATAGATTAAATAGCGTTTCAACCTAACGGTCCTTATCTAGTGCGTTATCGGATTATACTGTTCTGCAGCCTTTACATTATAGTAATTGCCCTTGGTACAGTGACGTGAATTTACGAGACCCTCATGGTGGTTTGAGTTTCAAGTATTCTTGCTCTAACAATTGTTTAAACACAACTCATTAACGGGCCAAGCACTTGAACAAACTGGTAGATGTGTGGCCATTATCTTGTTATGGAAAATGGCTCACAGAACCGACTACACTGCACCGGGAGAACCCGTTTACCCGTCATGCGGCGTATTGGGGAGCACAGTGTTAGGTACACATTGTCTTTGACTTAGGGCACGCTATAGACGATGGGGTTAGCGTCGCACAGGCCGACCTTCTCTTCTCAGAATTGCTCAGGAGTCAAATTTGTTAGGTTGGGTCGACTCCGGATCCGCTTCCAATCAGAAAAATATCCTACAATATCCTGTCAATTTGGATATCCTACAATATCCTATCAATTTGGATATCCTACAATATTCTTTCAATTTGGATATCCTACAATATCCTATCAATTTGGATATCCTACAATATCCCATCAATTTGGATATCCTACAATTATCTATCAATTTGGATATCCTACAATATCCTATCATTTTGGAAATCCTACAATATTCTATAAATTTGGATATCCTACAATTTTCTATCAATTTGGATATCCTACAATATCCTATCAATTTGGATATCCTACAATATCCTATCAATTTGGATATCGTACAATATCCTATCAATTTGGATATCCTACAATATCCTATCAATTTGGATATCCTACAATATCCTATCAATTTGGATATCCTACAATATCCTATCAATTTGGATATCCTACAATATTCTATAAATTTGGATATCCTACAATATCCTATCAATTTGGATATCCTACAATATCCTATCAATGTGGATATCCTACAATATTCTATCAATTTGGATATCCTACAATATCCTATCAATTTGGATATCCTACAATATTCTATCAATTTGGATATCCTACAATATCCTATCAATTTGGATATCCTACAATATCCTATCAATTTGGATATCCTACAATATCCTATCGATTTGGATATCCTACAATATCCTATCAATTTGGATATCCTACAATATCATATCAATTTGGATATCCTACAATATTCTATCAATTTGGATATCCTACAATATCCTATCGATTTAAATATCCTACAATATCCTATCAATTTGGATATCCTACAATATCCTATCGATTTGGATATTGTAGCTGGCCAGGCAGGGCACCAACCACTCCTTTCCCTCGGTTTTTCGTTGTACGTTGTTGTTGATGATAATGCTGTTACTGATATTGTTGTTGTTGATAGTGTTGTTACTGATATTGTTGTTGTTGATAGTGTTGTTACTGATATTGTTGTTGTTGATAGTGTTGTTACTGATCTTGTTGTTGTTGATAGTGTTGTTACTGATCTTGTTGTTGTTGATAGTGTTGTTACTGATCTTGTTGTTGTTGATAGTGTTGTTACTGATATTGTTGTTGTTGATAGTGTTGTTACTGATCTTGTTGTTGTTGATAGTGTTGTTACTGATCTTGTTGTTGTTGATAGGGTTGTTAATGCTCTTGTTGTTGTTGATGGTGTTGTAAATGCTCTTGTTGTTGTTGGTATTGTTGTAAATGCTCTTGTTGTTAAGGATCTTGTTGTTAATGATCTTGTTGTTGTTGATAGTGTTGTAAATGCTCTTGTTGTTGTTGATAGTGTTGTAAATGCTCTTGTTGTTGTTGATAGTGTTGTAAATGCTCGTGTTGTTGTTGATGGTGTTGTTACTGATCTTGTTGTTGTTGGTATTGTTATTATACGTGATCCGTGCCCTTCATTGCTGAAAGTGCTGACGGCAGAGCACGACCTCCATAGCTCCCACTGTGGCTCCGGCATTTCTCCTGATTTCATTATGTACCCATTTACAGCTGGGTGGACTGGCGGAAGTGGTCTCACCATTAAACAAATCTGTGCCATATCTGGGCACATAAAACCGAGCCCGATGTGATTTGAACCTTGAACGTGGAGTTTATAAACCAAGCTCACAACCTCTTAGCCACATGGGCTTCCTCGTTACTCGAATTCTGAGCTTTAGGATTTTGAGATTATTCCACGACCTGCTGTATTTAAATGTTTGAATATTCTCGTTCAATGACTCCCTACATGAAAATAGAAGAGGACATTATGTCGATCTCTTGAGTCAGTCCAATTAAAAATCGTCAAAACACGATACGGATCTCTTGAATCGGTCTAATTACATAGACGAAAAGTCAATCTCTTAACTAAACTTAAATTAACTAAACTTTACTTAACTTTAATTAACTAACTTAACATCTTTATAATGGCTTCGAAAATGCAGTCTGTATACAACCAGTTTCTTCTACTCAATTTAATCTATAATTTGCTATGTGCAAACAATCTGTCTCTGAATGCATTAATTGACCCTGCCCCCACTATTTCCTGTGACAATACATTCCAAGCATTCATCACTATGCGATTAAAAGATATTTCCTATTTCCTAAAATATAATCTGGGTCTTTCCTTAATTGATTTGCAATTGTGCCCTCTTTGTCTTGTAGGCGAGGGCATTTTGAAGAAACAAAAACAACTTGTCAAAGTCTAATTTATCCGTTGTCTTGATTATCTTATACATATTTATTAAATCACCTCAAATTCTGTTTTCTAGATATTGTAGGCCGGTTTTTCTGAGTCTTTCCTCACAACTATAATTCCGGATGCCAACTGTCAGTTTTGTCGATCTTCTTTGTATACTTTTCAGCATGTTCATATCCCCTCTACGATAAGGACTCCACACCTGAACACAATCCATTTCTAACTAATGCTTTTTACAGCTTGACTATCACTTCATTAGTTCTTTGTTAAATATTTTTTTTATACCCAACTTTGCATTTGCCTATTTCACTGCTACTTGGACTTGCTCACTCACCTTACCTGTATGATCTATTATAACCCATAGATCCCTTTTCCTTTTCTATCTTCCTAATATTGTTCTCTCCCATCCTGTAACTTTGTTTTATATTGCGTCTACCAATGTGGATGACAGTACATTTATCTACATTAAACTTCATCTGCCAGCTATCAGACCATTCTGGAATGTTATCTAAATCCGACCTCAATATATCCTCCACTGCCTTAGACGAGACACTTCTGCAAAGGTTTGGGTCATCTATTGTATTTGAAATCCACTTTTTACCTCGCATCGCTCAGAGTACTCCTTATTTATGTTAATTCTCTGTCTTCGTCACGTTAACAATTTGTCAATCCATTTGGCAACTTCGCAACCTATACCATGTGATTTTAACTTCCTAAACAATCTTTGATAGGGTACTCTATTAAAGGCCTTTGCAAAATGTAGATAAATAACATCCACTGGTTCCCCTTCGTCAATCGCTTGGTTACATCCTTCAAGAGTTCAAATAGATTTAATAAGCACGCCCTCCTTTTAGTGAACTCATGCTGACTATTTCTGATTATATACAATTTGTCTAAATGCATTACTATCTTTTCTTTGATTATTGACTACAATTTTGCAGACTGCCCATTAAACTTACCGGTCTATAATTTTGTGGATCTAGTCTTTTGCTATTTTTGAACAAGGGAATCGCGCCTGCATTTTTTCAATCCTCTGGAACGATCCCTTTCGCAAGTGATTGATAATATGATATAGCCAATGGTTTTGCTAAGTAGTCTCTAATTTCAAACATAAATTTTGGATGAATACCATTTTGAAGCGGACATTTTCCATTTTCAACCTCTCAAATTAAAAAAAACCCAACTATTTCCTCCATAATGCAAACTGATCTTAATGTATCTGTATACAAATTGATCTTAATGTATCTGTATACAAACTGATCTTAATGTATCTGTATACAAACTGATCTTAATGTATCTGTATACAAACTGATCTTAATGTATCTGTATACAAACTGATTTTAATGTATCTGTATACAAACTGATCTTAATGTATCTGTATACAAACTGATCTTAATGTATCTGTATACAAACTGATCTTAATGTATCTGTATACAAACTGATCTTAATGTATCTGTATACAAATTGATCTTAATGTATCTGTATACAAACTGATCTTAATGTATCTGTATACAAACTGATCTTAATGTATCTGTATACAAACTGATCTTAATGTATCTGTATACAAACTGATCTTAATGTATCTGTATACAAACTGATCTTAATGTATCTGTATACAAACTGATCTTAATGTATCTGTATACAAACTGATCTTAATGTATCTGTATACAAACTGATCTTAATGTATCTGTATACAAACTGATCTTAATGTATCTGTATATAAACTGATCTTAATGTATCTGTATACAAACTGATCTTAATGTATCTGTATACAAACTGATCTTAATGTATCTGTATACAAACTGATCTTAATGTATCTGTATACAAACTGATCTTAATGTATCTGTATACAAACTGATCTTAATGTATCTGTATACAAACTGATCTTAATGTATCTGTATACAAACTGATCTTAATGTATCTGTATACAAACTGATCTTAATGTATCTGTATACAAACTGATCTTAATGTATCTGTATACATGTCCATTTGGACAATATTAATGGGCTCTGGGATTTTGGAACACTCGTCGTTCGAGCAGAGTGCCAAAATACTGATTGATTAGATTATTAGCATCTCCATTCAGGACTATTATTTTTCCTGTGCTATCTTTGAGAGCCAACGTTGTCTTTAATCCTTTGTTTATTTGTAACAAGAAATTAGTCTCTTTGCTATTAGTCTTGATTTTTTATCAATTTTATTTTTTTCAAAGCCGATGTCTGCTGCTCCATTCACTCTAATGCGTTTTTTTAGTCTTGTACAGATATTTTAAAGATGTTTCTTTCGATTGTCCTGCCTTTATATATTTGTCCGTGCTTTATTTATTTAGCTTTTCTCCAATAAACTACAAATTTAGTAATAAACGTTTTTTCGTTTGGTGTTTACCTTCCTACATGGAAACATTTTTCTTTTAGATATTGTAGAATTGTTTTGAAACACTCACACTTTTCTTCAACATTTCTTTACCACTGGCAATTTCTATCCAGATCATTAAAATAAGGCGAGGCTGCGGCGGCTCTATTCAGATCATGTGGCCAGCTGATTCTTTCATCGTTTTAACATTTATCTTTGAGTAGTCATTGTTTTCTTCCTTCCTTGCTATATTACCCCAACGGATGATCACGTGAGCCAAACAGTTCTCCAACAGTAACATTTTTATCGTATATTCCTTTGTAATAAATACTCTGTGTATTTTTGCCTCTACTAGTTTCTTCCACATGTTTAATAAAAACAATTGTCAGTTACGGACTTAACAAACGGTTTTGACTCAACAAGAACTTCTGTCACTTTTCATTATATGTCCGAAAAGTTGAATAGGACTAATTAAAATAGTCAAATTGTTATGGTTCTGGATTGAAACAGTATATGATTAAATCATAAGAGGAGGCAACACATTACCAAAGAGATTGAGAGTGTAGAAGGGAGTAGCTTTGAAAGTATATTCCTCCAGGTGGGGAAAGGGGGTTTTTAGGACTTCAATGGGAGAAATATGCTTCAATTTAGAATTTAAACAAAAAATTATTTTAAAACACAATACAAAAAAATTCAAGTAAATGTATATGCACTTATTTACCAAAAAATAAATAAATAGTAGGTTTTCAAAATTAATGGATTTTAGAGTTAGAATGCACCTTCTAGATCAGACAATCTTGCAAAAACATAAATGATATATTCTGACACATGTTAAAACGGGGAATGGGGCATACACGATTGAATACTCTAGATATCAGGCCAGTACATAAGTGAAAGCTAATCTGCATAATTAGATCTTTGGAAATCTGGGGTAGTTGTCTCGCCGCCGCGATTCAATTTCAACCAGTGTTCGTAAAGCGATCTCAGTCCCGCCAGGCGGAGCGATAGCGCGGGCTTGCGGAAAACGCTTTCTCGCCTTTCACCGTAGAGGTATCGGGATGCGTTTTTTTTTGGCGTCTCCGCCGCCAAGGTGCGCTGCTCTGGTCCGTATCGAGAAACGTTGTCAGTCGATGGTGATTTATCTAAGGCTTATAGCAGAGCTCGACAGTTCGTCTCGCTGGTGGTCAGACTCTCGCAAAGAGCTTGTGACCGGCAAATGGAAAGCAGGAATCGTGCCTGAAGGCCCTGTCTTCTCCCGGGGACCAACCCTCGGGAGAAGGGCAGGCCGGCAGGCCAAATTGTCTCTAGTCTCAGTGAAATTCATCGCCGGGGTCGTTGGGATCCGTTCTGCACAGAGCGCTGCCATCCCTCCTCGAGCGAGCCCGGTCGGTCGGTCGTCTGGTGTGTGTAAGGGACCCTGTCAGGCGGTCCTAGGTCGACGGAGTGAGGGACGGGGGGAACAACCGTCCGTCCGTTCGTCAGTCGGTCCCTGCGGCCATCCCAGTGAGGCTTTTTACACACCCGTCCTCCGCCGACCGGTGTGTGCGGTACGTACGTCTCCGACAGATATCTGGTTGATCCTGCCAGTAGTCATATGCTTGTCTCAAAGATTAAGCCATGCATGTCTAAGTTCACACTGTCTCACGGTGAAACCGCGAATGGCTCATTAAATCAGTCGAGGTTCCTTAGATGACACGATCCTACTTGGATAACTGTGGCAATTCTAGAGCTAATACATGCTTACCAAGCTCCGACCATCTTTTATTAGTTCAAAACCAATCGTCGTTTCCCCTCGCGGGGTTGCGGCGTCCCCACTGGTGACTCTGGATAACTTTGTGCTGATCGCATGGCCTCATGTGCCGGCTACGCATCTTTCAAATGTCTGCCCTATCAAATGTCGATGGTGACAAACTAAAAAGCCCTCTATTGATACGTCCGGTCTAATATTGAACGGGTGCTGGAAATAGACCCTCGGAAAACAGGTCAGTTTTACCCTACTAATGACAGGGCGTTGCTTCGGTAAACCATGGTCAACGCGAGAGGAGCCGCAGACATTTGGTTCACGTACTAGGTTGATAAGCCAACGGCGCGAGGCTACAAGGTGAGGGATTACGGCCGAACGCCTCTAAGCCAAAATCCCGCCCAAAAGCTCAGCACAATTGCAAAGGGAGGCTTCGACATGGTGGGGACCTGGGGCTCCCGCTCCAGCCCCGCCCGGTCGAGCCACAGAATGAGGTTTCTGCCGTCCGCCGATCAAAGCGGGCGGGAAGCTGCTCGATATTCACCCCATACGGCGATGAGGTATGAAACCATTTGTAGAAGACTTAGTTCTCGGTCGGGGTGCCCTAAGCAGTAGATCAGCTACCTCACTGCGAACTGCTGAGACTCAACCCTTGACCATGAGATATGTCCGCACACCAGGCGAACAACATCTCCGTGCAATGACCAGGCTTGTCCCTTGGTCAAATGCACTATTTCGAGAGGAATCACAGGTCTCTGACATTTGGTCCACGTGCTTGGCTGATAAGCTACCATCTGAGGGACTACGGCCGAACGCCTGTAAGCCAGAATCCCGCCCTAAATCTCAGCACCGCTGTGATGGGAGGCTACGACATGGCTGGGGCTTGCGTCTCAGCCCGGCCCGGTCGAGCCGCAGAAATGCACCTGGTAAAATGCACTCCTGCCTCGCTCTTTGCCTCTGTCTGCTATCAGTCATCCCAATGGACGCAGAAGAGATGCAGTCCAGCGGACATTGCACTTCCTGCCCTATTGTGACAACCTCCCGGGTGGCGGGGAATGCTAGGCGTACCATCACTGCACATGAGCCGAGAAAATAAAGGGAGCAAAGAGATACCTCACTCACATGCATATGCTACGTTTCTGGCAGAACGTGACGATCCTGGGACAAAGTCACACTGGACTGCCTCTCTTCCGGGATAGTACAAACTAGTACATAGTCCATCATATCATTGCCAACCCTATAGACACGAGTAGGGAAGACTCGATAGTCCTGCAAGACAACTTCCTAAGAGAGACAACTCTGACCAAAAACAACTACTGCCTTGCAGTAAGCCTGGGGACAGCCAAAGGCTAAGGATGGCAACCCTACAGAAACGCCTGTTGAAATCGGATGCACTGAGCCAAAGGCTTAACAAAATAAAACAGTGCAACGTAAACATCGCTGTAAACAGCGTACGAAGAAGATCTTTGGAAGACTTGAAGAAAAGATGAAATAAATATCCGGGGATCAAGATGCGGAGCAGCGCATGAGCTGCACACCCAGGTATGGACTGAACCTGTCAGGTAGAAATCACACCCAGGTGTGTGGCTGACCAGCGAGGTAGAAATCACACCCAGGTATGGACTGAACCTGTCAGGTAGAAATCACACTCAGGTCTGTGGCTGACCAGCGAGGTAGAAATCACACCCAGGTGTGGACCGAACCTTTCAGGTAGAATTCATATCCAGGTGTGTGGCTGACCAGCCAGATATAAATCACACACTGGTATGGACATGAGCAGCCAGGTAGAAATCACACACTGGTATGGACATGAGCAGCCAGGTAGAAATCACACACTGGTATGGACATGAGCAGCCAGGTAGAAATCACACACTGGTATGGACATGAGCAGCCAAGTAGAAATCACACACTGGTATGGACATGAGCAGCCAGGTAGAAATCACACACTGGTATGGACATGAGCAGTCAGGTAGAAATCACACCCAGGTGTGTGGCTGACCAGCCAGGTAGAAATCACACCCAGGTGTGTGGCTGACCAGTCAGGTAGAAATCACACCCAGGTGTGTGGCTGACCAGCCAGGTAGAAATCACACACAGGTGTGTGGCTGACCAGCCAGGTAGAAATCACACCCCGGTGTGTGGCTGACCAGACAGGTAGAAATCACACCCAGGTGTGTGGCTGACCAGCCAGGTAGAAATCACACCCAGGTGTGTGGCTGACCAGCCAGGTAGAAATCACACCCAGGTGTGTGGCTGACCAGCCAGGTAGAAATCACACCCAGGTGTGTGGCTGACCAGACAGGTATAAATCACACCCAGGTGTGTGGCTGACCAGCCAGGTAGAAATCACACTCAGATGTGGGGATTGTCCAGCCAGGTAGAAATCTGAATGGCACGTGATATTTAACTTTAAAAAGAAAAAGAAAATATATGTAACTTTAAATACTATAAAAACAAAATATTACTGTTTATAAACTTCACGTGCCCGATTCTATACTGTCTTTCTTAGTAAATGTCTTGATATGGCGTTGATTATATCAGTTTATTTGTATGGCATCTACAGAAACATTGAGGCTTGTGCGGTACGATACGTGTGATATCGGTGTTACACAAGGGGGAGCATTCATGAAATAAAAATGAGTCGCTTACAAAACAGACCGAACACATAATGGACGATATGAACTGCAAACTTGTATTTGATCATAAGCCGAAGGAGCCAGGACTAGCGCTGTGGTTTAGTTAAATATACTGACTAGGAACCAACTTCGCAGTTACACCGGGGTGCTGGAATCAGCCTGGTTTCAGACTTGTCAAATAGATGGGGACTGACACTATGATCCCCATAAGGGTGAGCCGGCTGAAAATTCTCGCATTGCACTACAACCAGGACCACCCAGATCCAGCTATTGCAGTAGGCCTCGGGATACAAGAAAAGTCAGTGTAAACTGCTGGGAGGGAGATATCCTCAAGTGTGAAGAAAATAACACCACCTTTTGTAAAACACTAACAGCGGGAGCAACAATAGCAGCAAGAATAATAACAACAACATGGACAATAATAACAACATCAGCAACAACCACAACGACAGCATCAATTACAATAACAGCAGCAACATCAATAATAACAATAGCACCGCGAAAAAAACACAGCAGCAACAACCACAGTAACAACACTAACACCAACAGCAACAATAATAACAACACCAACAACATCAGAAACAATACGTTCACCAACAAAAAGACAAGCAACAACAATAACATCAACAACAACAACAAAAGCAACAATACCTACAAAAACAACACGATCAGTAACAATAAGAACAACAGCAACAATATCCACAACAGCAACAACATCCACAACAGCAACAACATCCACACCAGCAACAACATCCACAACAGCAACAACACTTATATCAACAAAATAGATCACTAGCAATAAGGGCTGCAGCATTAACAACAAGAGGAACAATATCTACAACAAAATTATAAGTAACAACAAGAGCAATAACAACAACATATGTCACAATACCTACAACAACACATCAGTTACAACAAGAGCAACAGCCAGAACAACAATAATAGGGGAAACAATACCTACAACAACAACAAGATCAGTAACAACACGAACAACAACAACAACAGCAACAATATGAACAAAATCAATAAGTTTAGTCATCATAATGACCAGTCCCGTAACCTAGAAGGTCGTTGAGGCACCGTTCTGGCAGTCTGTCCAACGAGTTCCCGCCATTCGTCTCGATTTTTCGCCTAGGTATTAGTTTCAGCTATTGATCTTCTCGTCCACTATTTTAATTTGTTCTCCCATCTCTTTTTTGGTCTCCCTCTTCCACGCTTCCCAGGCACAGTGCCTTGCAGGACGGTCTTGGTCAGCCCCACTGATCGTGAAATATGTCGATACCATGTTAATTTTCTTGTTTTTACTACAGTCAATACGTTTTTATACTGACCTAACTCATTCCTAACAGTTTCAAGAATACTCTCGTTTGTAACGCAAACCAGATATGAAATGCCAAGAATTCTTCGCAAGCATCTCATTTCCGTTTCGCAAATGTTACGTTCTAGGGCAGCCGTCAGAGTCCAAGTCTCACACGCGTAGAGGTGTACGGAGGTGACCATTGTATTCACTAAAGTCAGCTTCGATTTAAGTCTAATATTTTTGTCTTTCCAGATTCTTCACAGTCTGGTCAGGACGACCATGACCATCGCTGTTCTTGACTGGATCTCCGCTCTAGACCCCTCCACATTCATTTCTGCTCCCATATATTTGAACCGCGTAACACTTTCCAGAGGTTCACCTTTGACCATAATCAGGTTTAAAATACCCTCTGGGGCGTTGACCATGAGCTTACTCTTCTCTGCACTGATTTCCCTCCCAAATTTCTGGGCAGCGTGTACAGGTTCGCAATTAGCATTGCAAGTTGAGGCTCTGTTCCAGCCAGACCGGTAATGTCGTCGGCAAACTGGAGGTTGGTGAGTATGCATCCATCTATACTGATCGTCCCTACGTGTTCCCCCAATGCTACTGACATAATGCGTTCTAGAAAAACAAAACAATGAGAAGTGTCGAAGAAAGGAGACACCCCTGACGCACGCAGATTATCGTACGGAACTACTCACCTGTGGTCCCGTTGAGGCAAACTGCACTGCTGGCATCAGTGTCAAGTTTCTCAATGACATGGGTGAGCCACCATCCTATCTTGTACGTGCGCAGAGTTTGCTATAGGGCCTCATGTCCCACCCTATCAAAAGCCTTTTTAAAGTCAATGAAGACCTGGTACAATTTCTGTTTGAGCTGGGTGTATTTTTCACCGATCAAGCGCAGGTTAAACATTTGTTCTATTGTGCTTCGGCCAGCTCTGAAACCCGCTTGTTCTACCGCAACAATTTCATCTGCCCGTTGCTGGTCTGTTAATGATAACCTTGAGCGTAACTTTACTGGCGTGGCTAATCAGACGGATGGTTCTGTAGGTCTGTCACTGTTGGAGGTTATCCTTCTTTAGTATCACTATGATCAATGATTTTGTCCAGCTTGTGGGCCATTCTCCTATCACTATGATCAATGATTTAGTCCAGCTTGTGGGCCATTCTCCTATCACTATGATCAATGATTGTGTCCAACTTGTGGGCCATTCTCCTATCACTATGATCAATGATTGTGTCCAACTTGTGGGCCATTCTCCTCTCACTATGATCAATGATTGTGTCCAACTTGTGGGCCATTCTCCTCTCACTATGATCAATGATTGTGTCCAACTTGTGGGCCATTCTCCTATCACTATGATCAATGATTGTGTCCAACTTGTGGGCCATTCTCCTCTCACTATGATCAATGATTGTGTCCAACTTGTGGGCCATTCTCCTCTCACTATGATCAATGATTGTGTCCAACTTGTGGGCCATTCTCCTATCACTATGATCAATGATTTGGTCCAGCTTGTGGGCCATTCTCCTATCACTATGATCAATGATTGTGTCCAACTTGTGGGCCATTCTCCTATCACTATGATCAATGATTGTGTCCAACTTGTGGGCCATTCTCCTATCACTATGATCAATGATTTGGTCCAGCTTGTGGGCCATTCTCCTATCACTATGATCAATGATTTTGTGTGGATCATTCTCCTATCACAATGATCAATGATTTTGTGTGGATCATTCTCCTATCACAATGATCAATGATTTTGTGTGGACCATTCTTCTATCACTATGA